>LPNX011144307.1:0-146731 GCA_001517045.1 Pseudotsuga menziesii
TAGATGACAAGATGAAAAATGAGCACAAGTAAGCATAATGCTGACACACAATATATATATCGAAAGAATTAAACAAATAACCAGTGCCTTAAAATGGAGCCACGCAATAATTAAATGTACTTGCATGTGCTTCGAGTGAATGTTTTGCAAATGTCTCTTGGTATGTTTTAATTTAATATAAAAAATGAGTGGATTAAATTAGGCGAAAGGGGACTCTAGATATACCTGAGGGGTACTTGGAGTATGTCCAAAAGATAAAACCTTCACAGCTACCCGCAAGGAATGTGTGGGATGAATGGAGTCTCTGAGACTGTGTTCATAATAAACCCACTAGGGTGTAATAGAGATCGGTGCCTCGAGGTCACTGTCCAGGATTTCCCACTTCCTTTGGGTATTTTTCCACTGCTTACGGTTTGTTCTAGGCATTAGATTTTCTCTTGATGGTGGTTAATTGGGGGAAATGAAACCTAATTAATCTATTCACTCGCATTTCTTTTGATTCAGATTGACTGATCAGACAAATCACAGCCAAAATTCAGAGCATACACATTGGATTCTTTGTAATTTTTAGTAAATTTTAAAGGATGTGTTTTTGTTAGAAAGAAAAAACCCTCCAGGAACCTCTTTCGGTCCAAGTGGACCTAAATCGGGGAATCAAGGAGGGGGTTTGTTTTAAATGAATGCTTGCATAAATTAACAGTGAATACTGAAGCAACAAAAAAATAAAACAAACCATAGGTTCTCTATTTAGTCCTGCCAGGCATCTCTTTCCCCTTTCGGGTCAATCGGGAAGTCGTGGGGTAAGTATTAAAGTTAATTTGACCTTATAATATGGAAGATATGATAAAATTAATTAAAGTATACTATTTTTCATAAATGAAACTATTCTAGAGTGAAAAAATAAGAAAATGCAAAAAAGGAAGAAAAGGACGTGAATCCCCCTGGGGGGGATGGGGAATGGGCTCGAAAGATCCTACTCGGAATTAATTTTTATTATCAGTGGTTACAATACCATAAAAATGATATGATTCCTCTTGGTTCTTATACAGAATGAAACCAAGACCTTACAAAGTGCAAAAATTAAATATTATGGTAAAAAAGGGAGACCCCTAGGGGGATTCAGATGGCCAAAAAGCCAATTTCGAACAGAAGATCCTCCTCTTTCCTGTTATACCTGATAAAAACCAGCAATATTATTAGACTGAAATATTCCCAAAATCACTTTGAAAGTACCTTTGGGTCAGCCTACTTTTAACCAAAAAAAAGCTAAGTTAAAACTAGTTAAAAAGGGTGAAAAAGGAACCAAGGAAAGCAAGCTTTCCTTGGGATATTGGATTTACTTCTAGGCAGACAATATTATGTGCACTGATTGCTGGATTTATATTTTATAACATAAAACAAAAATCTAATGCATGCAAGCTACAAATTCTCTTTAAAATGCCATGCAAAAAGGACGATTTCCCTAAAGCTAGAACTAGAATGCTTATGAAACCTTTTAAGAACAAGATATAGATTATGAGCTTTGAGAAGATAGATCTATGTTAAATTTACTTTAATATTATATATATAAACAATATCAAAGCTGTGAACAAATTAACCAGGTAAAATTTTAATATTTAAGAGGAGAAAGAGAAGAAGGCAAGCTTGTAGCCTTGAAGATCAACTGTGGAGCTTTCCGGTGGAATGTCGAGGGACTATGCCTTTGAGACATTTTTGGAGAAAGTGAGGAAGAAAAGTAGATCAGCACCCTCTCCAAGCTAGGAATATGCAACTAATCCAAAGGCTTGCCAATATGCTTGTGAGATCTGGTTAATACATAAACAAAGATATTAGAATAGCATGCATATAATCTTATAAAACATGTTAAATATAGATATCTAAACATGCATAAAAAAGAAAGAGATAGCCAATAAAATTATTAACAAACTCCTTTCCTATCAATATCGTAATAAACTTAATATCAATCTTTTAGCACTGGTTCCACAATATCAAAATAAGCAAGTTATGAACATAGATACAAGTTACCTCAGTAAAACATGGAAATGCTCATACACACACAATAACATGACACTATCTTTCCTCCAAAGCTTCTCCTTATTTCAAAAAGAAAAATAGAAACAGTACAATAGCAACAACTCTTCAATCCAACTCTAACTATCTTGGAAAGGAGGAGACTGTGCTTTATTTATAGCAAAACCCTAGCCCATAGGGGGTGCAATTCCCAAGGAGAGAGGGACTGCAGCTGCTTGAGGATTCAAGCTGAGCTTGATCTGAGCTTGACTGAGTGTAACTAAATGAATTGAGTCTAACTAGACTAGAAGTGAAAATAGGAGTGACACCTCACTCAGTGAACTGAGTCTGATTTGATGATGAACTGAGTCTGATCTGATGATGAACTGATTCTGATCTGATGATGAACTGAGTCTAACTGGACTAGAACTTCAAATCAGAGTGACACCTCACCCAGTGAATTGAGTCTGATCTGATGATGAACTGAGTCTAACTAGATGAACTGAGTCTAACTAGATGAATTGAGTCTAACTGAACTAGAACTACAAATTAGAGTGACACCTCACTCAGTGAACTAAACCAACCAACAAACAACTCCCAACTTGATCCACATGTGTGGAGGAGAGATAAAGGAGGGCACAACCCTAGAACTGCATGAGCTAGTTAAGCTCCTCTTCAACCCACATCATGCCTTCAATCAAGGAGTGGGAAATCCCGGTCAATCTAAAGCCAATGAGATCGAATTTAGTCAAAACAGAGCAAAATTCACTTATTTAGGAATTTTGGATTTGCTCCATTATTTAATTAATTTTTAATTAAAATAATCAATATTTGTTTTTTTTTTTGGATTTTCTCACTTGAGTGATGGACAAATCACTCAAAACTTAGGAAAAGTGGGTTTATGGGTTTACCGGGTTCTTTGAGTTAGAAAATGAGCACCCCCATGACTGAATCTGACTTTTAACCCCACTTTTATTACAAGACCAATTTTTCCAATTAGACTATTAAAAAATAGCCTGAGTTTTGTGGAAAAATTAAAATTAATAATTAAAAAAAACAAAACCTAGGGGGACTTAGCACATGTTCATATGACTCGAAAATAATTCCTAGCAGGTTTGTACATTGACACACAGACTCTAATAACCTCAATATGCCTAAATGCCAAGCCGACCACCCCAACTTTGGAGGTATTGAGTGAAAAACTCAGAAATTATCAGTCATTTATTCAACAACCAATAATAACCAAGGGAAAAAACACTCTGGGTTGATCGGATTGACAAATAAATTCCAAGAGACCGAGTCTTTTACAGACACTACCATGCTATAACATTTTATTACAACTCCCCCAAGGGGGTATGAACATGTGGTATAGTACAACAAGCACTTCCCAGAAGCAATTCTGAAGTCCAAACAAATCATCTTTATCCGTTTCACCAGGCTCATTTTGGTTTGTCATATTGAATATTTCCTTTGTAATAGTTGGGTAAGCCACTTAGGAACCTTTGTATTTTTACTTTCTCATCCTTCACAAAGTTCGCATATTTCATGAGTTCTAGGAATTTTCTCTCATATACCTCCATGGTCATACTACCTAGATTAAGTTCGAAGAACTATTCCATCTTTTTATAGAAATAGTATTTAGAAAGGTACTCCTTTTGGAAGTATTTCTTAAACCTATTACATGATATCCTTCTCTCTTTGATTTCCTTCAATTTCACAAGTTGGTCCCACCACAAGGAATCCTTTCCTTGTAAGTGGTATATTGCCACTTTGGCTTCCATGTTTGATGAATATTGGTGTAATTGGAATAATTTTCACAATCCTAAAATCCAAGTCTCCATGCTATCTCCATGTTTAGTGTCCCCACTAAAGGTATGGGGTTTAATTATCCACAATTCTACTACCAATTAATTTATATCACATTTCCTCTTCTTACTTCTCACTCGTGATCCCTTAGAGCTTATATCAAAACTATTGGAAAAGTGACCCTCTTTCTTGTATTTCTTGGGAGAAATCCTATGATGGTGTCTTCTTAAGTAAGATATGGAACTAACCCATTCCATTTTTGTCCCCTTGTATTCGAACTCTAGGCTACCCCTTGCAGACGAGCTCTCATTATCATGTAGATTATCAAGACTTTGTAGGATCTTCATTTGAGTAAGTAAAATCTTTCATTGTCTTTCCTATAAGTCTGAACTTCAATATTTAAACTCTTAATAGTGTCTTCTAGGTGCATGACTCCAATATTGCTCTCAGGTGTCTTAATGATGTAACTTCCTACTCAATTGACTCCTCCTTAGGGGTTGAGTTAACCCCTTATTATCTAGCTTCCATTGTTTATTTCCTTGTTTCAATCCTTGAAAGATGGTTTAGAATATGAGTTCCAGTTAATGCTATTTCTTCTTGTGGATGTCCAAGTGTGGCACTTCTATATAATAATTAATTTCATTTATTAGGTCTCTTTCACATATAAAATCAATAATTCATTTATAAAATAAAAATAAAATAACTTTCTTTCTTCGTGGTAGGGTCCAACAGTCGTAGTTTTGAAACATAATGCTCTGATACCACTTGTAACATACCCCTCCTTGGTATAAGGGTCAGGAAAGGTCTAGAGGATATATATTGGGGTATAGAGGGATGATTTTAATTTATGTACAAAAATAATTTCACATAATCAAGTCTGGTCAGTTTATCACAAATTTTGTTTCTTCATTTAACTAGTCATAAGATTCTTAGTTAGTAATTTAAGTAGCTAGACTCTAGCTAGAAAACATAGTTTTAACATAAACTAAACCCAAATATAATTCAAATGTGGAAGCATGCATAATATACTTATGTCTGTCCAAATTATCAGATCTAATTAATTCTATGTTTCATAAAACCAACCTACCAAAACTTTATCTTTTAGTGACTGTAAACAATCTCTACAATTTCTACAAAATCATAACTAGTTTCTATACAAATTTGGAACTCATAAGCAACCGAGTTTAAGGACACATGACCTGATATTGTGATTTCATTTTCAGCCACATGAAATTCCATATCAGCCTTGAAAAAATGGTAAATACATAATTTAATTACATTGCAAATCATCCTCAACAAATCCCAATAATTGTACTACTACTAGGAACTCACAACATTACAAATTCTAGTCAATTCTTTTTTATTCAAACCAGATTTATATTTTGAGAATAAAGAAAATAAATACAACCATAATAATTCATTAAACCACTTCTAAACCATATTTCATAAATTAATTCTCTAGTACATCACTATGGTACAATAACTAGTACAATCCAGTACAATTTCTCCCGGAAATTGCTAATCTTGAAGAAGCTAAAACTCACTTTAAATTAAACTTTATCAAGCACAAACACAACCTGCATACTAATAATAATACTAAATAATATAAATTAAAGGATGAATTAATTATCTTAATAGTGTGTGACTAGCGGCAACAAGACAACGTTCCTCCCAGCCTTTGACCTTTCTTGACGTCTGTTTTCCCTTCGAAAAGTCTCCTTGAGACGAGGTCCTGGAATCCCATGTGAGATAGTCTCTTATAAATGATAATAAGGCTGATCCCCCTTTCCTGATTGTGAATTATTAAATCCAATCTTCCAACCCTTATCCAAATTTCCGACACTTATTTCCAAATTACCAATTCGAATATTCCGATCCTCGGGCCAATTTTTGGCCCTTAGGACAATTATCAATTATAAATTTCAATATTCTAACCCTCAGGCCAATTTTACAAACCTTACACCAATTATCAATTCAAATCTTCTAAACCTCAGGCCAAATTTCTGACCCTTAGGCCAATTACCAATTCGAACCCCCACTAGAGCATTCAAATTCACAAACAATACCTCTCTTCAGAGCACACAAGATGAAATCCTACTAGGGAATTCTCCTAACATAAAACAAATAACCATGGAATCTTTCAGATCCCTCTCGGGTATCCGACCACATACAAAGTATTGATGTCCTCAATCAAATTGGTAGAATCACCACCAATAATGTTATATTTCAACCACAAATCCTTTTGGAATTTTCTATTTTCCTCACATCCTAGCTCTGATTCTCCGCAAAATATACACAACAATGAATGAATTCCTCTCTAGATCCATTCGAATCCTTTTTATAAACTTGAATTATCTCCAAGAGTTTGGAATCCATTCTACTGAGGAAGGACTCCCAAAAAATGAAGCTTCCTAACCACCACTTATTGACAGACTCAAGATACATCCAAATCACTTGATATCGACTCCTGACAGTGACAGAGCCACCTCCCTAACTTGGATAATTTGAATTCTTCAAAATTAGCTTCCAACCCCACTTAACTGACTTGCTCAGTGCTAAACTAGGTCTCCTACTTGAGACTGACTCGAATCCATCCCAGGGATTCAAATTCTCTCGAAATTACCACCATGCAATCAATTAGACTCTAAATTAAACACAAAGCTAGAATTTACTGACAACTGGCTCTAATTCCTAAGTGGAATTACTTAATTAATTAACTTGACCTTTAATTAATTAACTGACAACTAGTTTCACTAATTCAACTAGTGTAACTGAAACAAAGACTCAATTTAACTGACATATGTTTAAATTAACTAAATTAACTTAAATGTAACTTCTAATGACAAAAAATAGTCGCTATCATGACTTCAGTCAGTCAATAAGGATGCATGGTTAGTATGTGAAGTGAAAGTGGTCCCCACTGCTAATTAAATGAGGAAAAGTCTCACATAGGGCGCATATTTTCATGCAAGTGCATGCATGGCACTAATAATGGGTTTTTGGACCCCCATAGTCTTAAATTAAAGAAAATAGGTAGGAAAGAGTAATGTTAAGGGGATATGCAATTCCAACCCCAACCCATTCTCACAATACATTCCATAACCCCCCAACAATGTTTGTTGTCATGTTGTGCCATTATTAATTTTAGATAAAATAATAATAATTATAAACAATAATTTTAATTATTGCAATCAAAATAAAATTCCATCTAAGTAGGTGTCCATGTCCCTAGAACCCAATTCCACTCATCAAAGTAATCAAACAAATAAACCAATGTACAAGGGCATACCATGGGGATATTACAAATCTCCATGAATAAAATCACTTTTAACATCCATTTGATGAAGTTCCCATCCAAAACAAGTAACAAGGGAAAGAATTAGGTGAACATAGTTCATCTTTGCAATAGGGGAAAATGTTTAATTGTAGTTGATGCATTCTTGTTGAGAGAATACCTTGGATACCACATGATCCTTGTTACGTTCAACAACATCGTCAAAAGTAAAATTGGATTTAAAGAGCCATCGACACTTCATAACATTATTTCCCTGCAGTTGAGGAATGTGTTCCCAAGTTTGATTCCTCTTCAAGGAATCAATTTTAGCATCCATAGAATTTTCCCATTCATGCATTCCCTGAGCATTAAAATAAATGATAGGATCATAGGTTTCAAGAACATGTACCATCAGTGTAACAATGCCACATGCTTTATGACTACGAGTCTGCCGACCAATACTATCATCTCCAACATTTGGTCCAACAACTTTAATTATTTTAGAATCCCACTAGGGTAAAAAAGTTAGAGGTGTTTTAGGTCGGTGATTGCGAGTCCATTGATTCAATGTTTCAATGTATTTAGTTAAGGTATACTGACTACCAATAGTCTCATGAGTAGAATTTATTGTTTTGGTCAAAAATCCAAAGAGTGGTACAATTGATCCAGGTTGTTTAAGCGTATCAAACAAATCACTATGTAATAGACCGAAGGATGAAGTAAAAAAATAGTATATGAAGTATTCTCATCAAATATCACATTTTTTCTCAAGAAGATATGTTGTTTGAGAGGGTCGAACAATCAATAATATTTTTATTCATCAGAATATCCCATCATGATGCAAGCATGACTTTTTCCATCCAATTTCTTCCTACAATGATAATTGATATGCACCCAAGAAACACATCCAAAGGTTCCTAGGTGTCCTATAGAGGGCTTCCTTCTTCCACTTCTTGACTGGAGTCATGTCAGTGGCAACTCTAGTTGGTACGAGGTTAAAGATATAGTTTTAAGTAAACATATTATGCCCAAAATTTAGTCAGCATATATTTGGTTTATCATAGGCACGAAGCATTTCCACCATATTCCGATTATTCATCTCTATGATTCCATTCTTTTGAGGGGTGTGATGGACATATCTCTACCAAGAAATACTATTCTATAAGATATAATCTTCAAATTGTCGAATCACATATTCGCCACCATGTTCTAATATCAATCATTTGATGGGTCAACGACATTTCTTTTCACCCATTCTAAATTCCTTGAATCTTTCAAATACTCAACTCTTATTATTTAAGAAATATACACAAAAAAATATAGATAAATCATAAATAAATTCCAAAATATACTTCACCCTTTCTAATGATGGATTGTTCATGCAACATAGATCACTGTGAAAAATTTCTAGTCAGTTTTGTGCTCGCATTGCTTTGCCAAAATCAAAAGGCCCCTTCTGATGCATTTAAAGCACACATTCTCTACAAACTCCATCAAGTGGAACAATTTTTTGGAGATCAATAACCATATTGACAGTTTCCATCATCTTCATACTTTGAAATTTCATATTTCCAAGTTGTTCATGCCAAATTTGACTATTGTTACCAGTTCGACCAATGAGTGCCATCGGTCCAGTCGACCTAGTCGGTTAAGGAGAATCAGAGAACTTGTAAATTTTGTCTTTGTTATCAAAAAATATTGAAGAAACAGTTTCTCCCCTAAGCCTAAGATTTTTTATGATAAACTAATCGAACCAAAACTCAACAATATTCTTAGTCTATGTTAGTTGAGAAAATCACAACAAATTTGTGCTCAATCTAGGCACATGATAAACATTGGATATTCGACCATGGTGGCATTTAACATCATCACTTCCACCAACTGTGAGAGCATAATCCTTAATGACATAAATCTTTTGTTCCAAATATCCACTTACGGAAGATAACTACGAAGCATCCTTTTCCATATGACAAGTACAACTCGAATAAACTATCCATTTTGTCTAAGTGGTATATGCATGTAAGTCTTGGGAATTTCTAACATACAAGGTAAAATTTTCAACATGTCAGTTGATTGACTGACTGCTCGACGCATTTTTCTCAAGGTGATTTACCTTTCATTGAAGTCCTTTGTCTTCTTCCATCAGGTTCTCTTGACATGTCCTACCTTTCCACAATAACAACATGTTTTATTCTTTCAATCCTTGTTTGTCGATGATGAATCTCCAATCCTTTATTTAGTACGTTGGTTAATACATTTTGGTTGATGATCCAATCGAACCCGTTCTTTATTTTTCTTGACCTTTCCCTTGATAAAGTGAGCTTAGTGTTTGGTCCCAAGATTCCCTTCTTCAATAAAATTTTGTTGGTACTTAATCAACAAATCACAGAAGAAATCAAAGGTGAATTCGTTACCACATTTCTTGTGTAGCATATAATTGGCATGAAATGAGGCGCATAATATATCATAAGGTGTCCTCAAATTCACTAAGACCGGTTCATTGAGTTTTCTATCCTTATTTGGAAAATCCTTATCACACTGGCCCAATTTCAACTATATCTCCTTGACGTGATCTAAATACTCCTCAATCATATCAAAGGAAAGGGTTCCATAGAGACAAACTCTTTCTCTATCCACATTAGTTTACTTTCATTGACCTTATTGAATAATGACTTCAGCTTACTCCAGAAAACATGAGGACATTCGATATCACTTGTATTAAAGCAAATCTCCCTCGAAATTTAGTTCATGATGACCCCCAAAATATCATCATTCTTTCCATAAATGATAAAATTAACTTGGTCATCCGTCAAATCTAGAATATCCACCTTTGTATATCGCCATAGTTCCTTACTTTTCTACAAAGTTTCCATAGGTGGCACCAATATTGCATAATTGTGTCCATTCAAAATAACATGTTCGATATTGGAAGTCATCCTTCTGATTAAAAAAATATGATCTAAGTTTAAGAATATGTATTAATTGACAAATATCCATCCTAGAGTCGATCAACCCTGGATCTAACTCACCATAATTTGTATACAATAGGATAGGTGAAAACCAATAGCTTTGGGACGATGTTGTGGAACCTCTTCACCTTGAACCATATAATATAAAATAAAAAATTAGAAGAGAATGATATTCCAAAAAAGAGAGGTGGTGTATAAAGACACCGTTACATCACTTAAGAACAACGCATTGTGATGAGAACATCACAATGCATTTCAAATGTCCTCAATTCAATATCAACACAACCGATAAGGTCATTCTTTAATAGTATCCATATCTAATGAGACCCCCTTAAGTAAGTAATATATGGTCCACAAATAAGGTTCATTGGTTCTAACAATTTCCATGAAATACACAACTTCCCATAGTTTAGTCATCTGTTGTATTCAAGCCAACCACAACCTCATCAACCATTGAGTTGAGCCTTCAAGTCTCCTAGTCAATCCACTAGTTGAACAATTTTCTATTCAATTTTTTCCTACCAACTGACTATCTCCAGAAGATCCTAGAGTGTGATGAATTGGCATAACCTTAGGTCCCAACAATCCATGACTTGGTGGTTAAGGTTTTCTTATATTTCCTAACAAATGGCACCGAAATTTCAACAAAAAAAAAAACCACATCATCGATGGTCAGAAGGATCGATTTGACCAAATACTTTATCTGGTGCAAATTCTTAAGAGACAAACATGGTTCACATTTATATGGTCTCGCGAGGTGAAAATATACATGTGCATGTTCCCATGATGAGTATTTATTAAGTAGAACATGATATGACACCTCCAAAAGACATGTCAAATAGAAGGACAATGGAAGTTGTTTCGATGCAAGACTGGCCAGTACAAGTTGTGGACACTAGTGTTGTAGTGGAGAAGGATGAAATGCACTATCATAAGATGAACATTTTCATCATCCGGAAGCACTATTCTTAGGTTAATTTTAAGAGAAACGCATATCGTTATAGCCAACGATGACACTTCACATTTGTAACACACCCAGTGTCACACAAGACTTCACAATTTTTTATTATTATTTATTTCTTTTATAAAACATAAATGCATATTATCCACATGCTCTCATTTGACAAGTGCATAATTATTATAAGAAAATAGAGAAAGATTAAGGTATTTCATAAAACTCATAAAATCTTATAACAAATGCATAACAAATAAAGCCATACTAACTGAAACATAGAATAATCTATGAGACTTTTATTCATAAATTTTTATGCATGTTGCATCGTAAGACTCTAATTTAATATTTATGCAATAAACTCCACAAAATTTAACAGCAAAGGAATTAATAAATATTTAAGTTTAGATGCCTCAATTTATTTGATTATCATTTTATTAGGACAAAGATAAAAAATACTACGACACACACACACACACATACAACTTAGGAAATCTGCGCAGTTTAAATTAACTTAAAATAAATAGGTTAAGACATATAAAAATGCACCGGTTTTAATACAAATGTTACATTATTTTAATTAAAAATGATTTTCCTCACCATATTAAATTATGTCTTGGAAAGTAATATTTCCAAACTTTTAAGTATAAAATTTCATTTATGGGAACTATGACACTTTGTACTCAGTGGATGTTAACCATCATCATCATCATTGTGATGAGACAAAGTGAACTGCAACGGAGTGAACTGCAATTGAGTGAAATGCGAGGGAGTGAACTGCGAGATAAGTGTGATGGAGTTAATTGTGACAAAGTGAACTCTCACATAGTGAACTACCACACAAGCATGTTAAATTATGACAAAAATTTACTTAAGAGAAGGAAATTCAATAAGTGAACTTTGACAAGTGAACTTCGACACAAGCATATAAAAATTATGCCAAAATTTTCCTTAAGACAAGGAAATTCAATATTTCCTCAAGATAATTATTTTCCCTATTATTAAATCAAGGAAAAGAACTTTATTCATTAAAATTGTTTTTATAGTTACTACCGAGTAGAAGCATCACGGTAGGTACTTCACAACAAGATATTTGATGTAAGTACTTCAAACAAGAAGTAATTTACTGGAAATGTTCGATATGCTTTTCATAGTGATAACTTGGGATATTTAGATTTATGCTTTTCTCAATATAAACATTATTCCATTTTATTAAGTCAAACATTCATTAAGATAAGGAAATTACCCTTAAAACTTACTGTGCCCAAAAGTTGGGATTTCCATAAAATAATTAGGAAAGTTTTTTTCTATATTTTTCTAAAGTCATGAAAGATAAAATGCATCTAATTACTAATTGGACCCATGGATTTTCACATTCAAACCCTGGATTCCAAAACATGTAAATAAAAAATAAAAAACCACTCATTAATTTTGCCAAAGATATTTATAAAATAATCAAAGTTATACCTAATACAAGGTAATCATTACAATTTAATTAATAAATAGAAAATAGGACTTAAACATTTACTCTACTTGAGCTTCGACACAAAATATTTGACACAAACATTTATTCTTTTTCAACTAAGCCAAATCATCCTGTGGTTTTAATAAACCAAATCAACCTATGGTTTTAATAAATCAAATCAACCTGTGGTTTACAATTTACATATTAGGCGTAATGTTTCCAACACATCTTCCACACAAACTTCTAACATTATTAAATAATTATACAGAACATTTTATTTAACTCTTAGGAGAAAAAGTTTCCAAAATAAAATAACTTCCACATATGATTTCAAACCCGGAAATTCACATTATCCACTAGGAATGAATTTGACTCCCACTTGAATAAAGAAACCACATGCATAATTTTTTGAGAATTATGGCATAATTAAACTTGGACATATTTCATACGCATGAATTAAACCAAGTAAAACATGAATTCATACCTTGCATCCAAACTTAGGAAATTTAACAAGGAAATCATGCAAAACTTTTATGAGTCATTGGTTAATTACGATTTTAGAAATTAAAACAAAAATTTCAGGTAAGTAAAGTTATATTTACTGCAAAATACATGAAATGGGAAACTGGATTCATGGAAAACATGCTCTACCCAATCTTAGGAAGTTATTCTCATTATTCTATTAGCATAACTCCACCCTCGAGATGAGACCTAGATTCTCACCAGTCCTAGGTTTTTCTCAAGATTTCCTCACTTGATAAACATGATTTACTGGTTTATTAAAAAATCCATGCCAAATGTTCAATTACTTCCTTTAGCTTCATTCTAACTAGAACCACATTGAACACCCTGCATCATTGCATATATGCTTAGAATTCCACCAAAATATTTTCTTACACCAATGCCATGTCATTAGTGCAACTAGAGGCAAAAAACAGAGGAATTTATTAACCAGAAATTTAACAAAACAAGCTTGGGATGACAGTCCCTCTCAATCAAACCAACTGCCACAAATTGGAACAATTGGACACTTCGCTCCGGAACTGGACTTATTTATCTATCCTCCAACGATTCCAATTGACCACAGATTCTATTCTCAACCAAAATTATTTTTAACACTACAACATTCTCATTCTGCGGACTGCATTTTCTTCTTTCCTTCTTTAATATTCATGTTCTTCCTTCCTCTTTCACATTATCCATTACTGCTATTTTTCCTCTAATTCCTTTCCTATGTTCTCTATCCTCCTTTCCCCTAGGTTCCACCAACATTGCATGTCTTTGCCACCTCTTTGAAACACTTGTCCAATTTCCATTGACTTATTAATCTCTCTTAATTCCCCTTTGAACTTCAAAAAAGGTTTAAGGAATTAATTAGAAAAAATATGGGTTTATCAAAATGATAAGGTAAAAGGGTAAAATAGGGTCATACTTAGATTTTAGGATATATTCCACTTTCCCTTCACTGACCTATGTGAATACATGAGTCCCCATTCATTCAACGTGTTGGCTCTTCCACTACCAATTTTTTTTTTTAATATTAACAAAAATATACAACATGAGTTTTGTCTTACAAACACTCATCGTATTTTTACAAAATTACATTTTAAATTGGGCTTAAATCTTTGGGATGTTACGTTCCCCTTCCCCTTAAAATGTATACCATACACAGTGTAATTCACTGTCCAAAATTTACAACGAAACATTTTAAAAAGTTTAATTACATAATATTTACATAGTTCAAAATTTCACAAAATATTATAGGTGTCTTTCCTCCATTGCATCCTTCATTTTATATTTTCAAGGTTAGGTCCATTGAACCTCTCTGTGCTACTCCTGCTAGCTTTGAAATTCCAGCTCATCATGTGAACTTTTCACTTTAACATATCTTTCCTCTTCTTTACTTTCCAAGTTATTCATAAGTTTGGATTCTTTGTGGATGACATGTTTCTTGTTACCTATTGTTGGACATTGTTTACAATAGTGGTTACCTATACACTTCCAACATTTCAAATGATAGGGATGCTTTTGATTCACATATTTAACCATTTTGGATTTGTTTGATTTGGGGCATTTCTGGGTCGACCGATCAGGTGAATGTTTCTTAAGATGGTCGTTATCCTTGCCATTGATGATGGATACTACGATATATTTTACTTCACTTTTCAAATGAATGGAGTCCTACAAAATTTTAATGTTCATATCATACCATTTCCTTTGCAATTTAATCAATTCCCCAATATTTTCTTGGGTCTTTGTAATTTCTTGCAGTAGCTCATCGTCCATGGAAAATAAATTCTTATAAGCTTCCATGATTAATGTATATGGCTGTCGACACTTCTTCTAGTAGAAAAGATTTCCCTTCTTCTTTCGCAGTTACAACCAAATTGAATTGAAGCTTATCTGTGAAACCCATCAACACGAATCCCATTAGGAAAAACATGAACACATGTATTAAAATCAGTCATTTTATTTATTTAAATGAATAGGAATTTTCATGCCCTATTTGGGAAACGTTCACACATTTCATGATTAACCTAACAAATACGTACAAATAATTCCATTCATCTTTAATTCTTTAACATATTTTTTTAAACTTTTCAACATTCATTATTTATTTTTAAAAATAAAATAACCACAACTAATTTTTCAGCTGTAATTTGCTCTTAAATTACTTTCTTTTCCTAGAAATCTAAAAAAAAAAGATAAGAGTAAGAGCTCACTCCTCTTAATATTTTCCCAATCTAGAGATTCACCTCTATGATTTTCATTCTCTTTGGTCTCTTCCTCTTTTGAAATGTACATGCTCATTTTTCATATTTTAGGGGGAGGCACATCCCTTCCTTGGATTTCCCACTTCAATTAGAGGTTTTACCTTCAATGCAACCTGCTGAAGGATACCCATCCTTGGATTGAATACTTTAATTGGATAAACATGTCTTCAATCAGAGGATGCATGGCCTCAATGCAAACTGCCAAAGGATACTTGTCCTTGGCTTGCATAACCTTTCATAGAGGATACACATCCTCAATGCAAACTACCAAAAGATACACATCCTTGACTTGCATATTTTTCAATCAGAGGATGAACTCCTCAATTCAAACTTCCAGAGGATACCCATTCTTGGCTTGCATAATTTTATTCTTCATTATATTTTTCTCTCTTCACTTCTCTTTTTCAATATGCAACACCAACTTACATATTTTGACACCTATCAACACAATTGGCTAACCAGGCTCATTAGTATCATGAAATAACTCACACACATTTGCCATAATATATTATCATGGACTAGAAAACATATTAATAAGTAAATCCTATTTCCATGACATTGAAACACCAGGAATGCATCCATCCCCTTGGATGTTGTAACACACCTAAAAATCATAAAAAAAATAATTTACATGCATTACTTCCATACTTACTTAGTAGATTTCCTTTGACTTACTTCTATAAGTTTTAATACTTTTATACTGTCTATTTATGACAGGTTCTGCTAAATGTGACAGTGGCTAGCTCCTTCCAGAACCTCCATCCATGTCTACGCAGGTGATGTTTTCATTTTTACCTATTCTTGTTTGTTTACTTTTTAATGAGGATTAAACTATCCTAAGGCATGGGGAGAATATCCATAGTATTGATCCAACCCTTATGTATTACATAGGTTGAGATATAGTTAAAAAGGCCTTGGCCTTTCCATAGTCTACGCTATGGTGTGTGGTGATCTTCCCTTAAGCGTAATATGCTTAGGGTTTGTAAATCATATGGTACCACCATATGGTGGCCTCTTGTTATATAAAATAAAGTGGTGAGGGTTTATGACATAATGTTTGGCACAAGAACTATATGGTTTGACTTATGATCCACTTCCCTTACGATCCATGATGGTTATGGTTTATGTACCTTGGTATATGGTTATACCTTGATTTCAAAGTATTAACGGTTATAGACATATGATACCACTATGGTTGCAATGTAATTTGATGTGCTTGGCATATTATACACTAGGAATTATATACCAAGGTTCATATGATGAGATGGTTCTTTGTAATTTTTTATTTGCAATGATTATGATTTAAATGATTATATGCCGTCGACTATTATTGTGCTTGTCCTTGGTTGAATTTGGAATTAAACTCATTACCTGGCTGTGAGTTGACAACACAACTAGGGACTTTACTCTGATACGTGGTGACCCTTCCACCATCTATCTGTTCATATGGGAGTTAGGGTTTCATACTGTGGTTTAATGTACTTGATTCTTGTCCAAAGCATCATTTTTATCTTGGTTTGGGTGGGAAAAATAGGGCCGAGATCTGCTCATCTTGTGGTGGAAAAGTACAGGTGGTCATTTTTTATCATTTGTACAAGTGACATGATCCGAAGGGATATTCCTTGTTTACTGTGAAATGAATGGGTTGATTTAGTGTGTCCAACAAGAGCCGTCGAGTTCTATTATGGTTATTTTGTTATGGTCCTGGTGTTGGTATGTGTAATAGTGTTCTATTTTATCCTTCTCGAGGTGATAATTGGGCTTCTCGACTTCCTTGGAGGGCTGTAGTGCAGTGTTGGTGCCTCACCCTTTCTTGTCATGACTTCACCCTTCAACTATTTGTTATAAGTATTGGTTTTTTTTTTAGGTTAAACTTCTGCATTTTGCTTGTAATGGTTTACCATTAACAAAACTGAATTTTATTTCACTGTGTTGTAGACATAGGAGGAATAAGGATACTCTGGAGGAGCTGACCCCTGGCCCTCTTTGCAATACAACGAGGTAAGGTTGTTAACCTACGTTTTTTTCCCTCTATTAGTATTAATTCACAATGTGTATTGTTTTTTATTTAACTATAATGAAAAAAATGTATAGGTTAAGGAACTAGAGAGGGAGGCGACATGGTCACCTCCTCCCAGGCCTGCGTTCCAAACACCCAGGAAAACTCAGCTCATCCTTAGTTGGTCCTCTAGTTTTCATTGTTTAAGGGTTGGTAAACAAACTAACCAACCACACTATGGTTGCAAGTCACTCTAGGTAGGGCCAATAGGTGATGAATGGTAGCCACCATCGTTTGTTAAGATACATGCTTGATTTTAATTGCATAAGTGTTTTGTAAACTCTTCTGGGGTTTTGTCTTGTGCCGACTTTGCAGCCATTACTATGACACTGTAATATAATGTCTTTAATTGTAACCCTGGAAAGGTTTGGGTGCCATTTGACTGGTCTTATTCCCATTACTATTTAAGAGTTGGTATTCTTAATAGTGTGGAAGCCATCGGAGATGGTCTTACAACCACTCTTTAATATACGTTATGTTTATTAATAAAATAGTGTTGGTCTTTGGCTGTGAGATTCCAATAATAGTTTTTTCTTTATATATTTATTTGTATGATGTTTGTTTTAAAACAACAAGGCTTCCATCGTCGATGGTATTACAGCCGTGAATAATTAATTCTTTTAATGTTATAATGCTATGATTGTTTGGTGCATACGATAGAGGTATTTGAATATTTTATCAAGGATTTTCCTTTATGTAGATAGTGGAGGCCATGCTATGGACTTACAACCCTATCATTACTTTGTCATGTTGAATTAATAAACGACTTGTAGGGTCTGTGATTTAATGTACAATAGATAGCAATTTATTTTAGTAAGGCTCAGCTTCCATCATTGATGGCTTTAACGCTGATCCCTGGGGAATGAAAGATTATGATTCGCAACTATAAAAACTTAGCATGTAGGATGGAACAGTGAATATATTTGCTTCTATATTTAACTAGTGGATAATGGAGCTATAGTTAAGGATCTTCGATCAGTATGTGGTTGTTTATGCAAATACTGGAAAGATTGTCTTATCAGACATCTTGGGTTTGATTTTGATTTTTTTACTATGGTCGGTATCCTGTTAGACTTTATATAATTTATCTTTCATGTTTTAATACTGTAGATCTATGATTTAGGTGTTCTAAATCGTAGATGATGTATATTTTTGGATCCTTTATCTGGCATAGAATTAAATATCTGTGTAAGATTATTTATATTTCTCGTAATGTAATCATCAAATAGGATTACTCTGTAAATATTGCTTGTAATCGATCTGCTCCTTTCTTTAATACTTTCTTATGGGTGCATTCTATAGTAATCTATATCTATGATAGTCTTCCGATCTATATATATAAAATCGAGATAATGTTAAATATTAGAGGGTAGGATATATATATACATATATATTTGTATAATTCTTACTTTTAAGAAAATATGAAGTAAGGTAGTCTAATACTAGCATGATTAGGGATTTTACCTTTTATTAATTTGAAATTACAGATTATGGAATTAATATTAATAAGGAGGGAAGTGATGCATTACTAGATCGATCGTAAAGGAAAATTTGGAAATAAATGATACAAACTGGAAATAGATGATTCAATTTAGAGATAAATGATACTAATTAGAAATAGACGATTTAATTTAGAGATAAATGATACAAATTAGAAATACACGATTCCTATCCATCTATGTGCATGATTTGATTTTCAAATGAAACTAGAATTCTTAATCCAAGTATAGACATTAAATCCTAGAATTCCCTAGCTGCTACTAAACATTTAATCATGGCATCATTAAACTAACTGATACAGAACAGGTCCTACATTAATCTTTTTTTCAGATATAGAATTAAAACATTCTACAATCATTTAAAAACATAGATTATGAACCTAGCACCAATGTCGGGAAAACAAAAGTGGAGAAGTTGTTCCTCCCAACCAACTCCCAGAGCATCCAATTAATTACTTGCTCCAAAACCCCCGAGCCTATTTGCTGAACCACAAGAGAAAAATCCTTCAATGCGCCATCTCTTGCATTCATAGATTCAATCCCCATCCAATGCTAGCCTCCTATTGCTCATGGACATACTAATATATAGTATTTTTCCTAGGACTTGGTCATTTATGAGCCTCCTTCTCTTTAGCACTCAATTAGGAGTTGTGACCTAATTTTTGGGGATGATGCCTCCTGCATATTGAATTCTCACTCAGTGACTTCAACCACTTGTCTTTTCCTCTCGTGGGCCAGCAAACACTCTTCAACAACTCTATCCACTTTTGTCCCCCTTCAACATATTTTATTAAATAAAAATGTTTTATTACAAGTTTTATTATTGACTTTCTGTCAAAAATAATAAAATAATAAAAATAATAGTTAAAGTATTTTTTCAGTGGAATTAATAATAAAATATTAATTCTTGGTGTATTCTAGATGTATTCAATGTTAGGAACCATGGCACGACACAACACTAAGAATGCATCCATTCCTTTCTGATGTGTTCCATGTAGGCTAGTTGCTATAGTTGAAGCACCATTTTAAAAATAAAAACATATATAAAATTATTTTCAATATTAACATTTGAGTTTAGGGTGAGTGCCACTCCATTTCTCCTCAATGATTGAGTGGACCTACAATTTATTTACTCACGTCACATTCTTCAATCAATCATGATGAAGAATTTATTAGATGATCCCAGAGAACTCTAAGATCACAATCTCTTTCTTTGTATCAAAATTTAGTTTTGTATTTTCATTCTCTCCATCATCTACAGGGAGTGGCATTAAATACATACCAACATATTACTTTAGTAAGCTTTAACTATCAACCCATAACTATTTACAACTAACTAATAATGTTACTAAATAACATTAGTAATCAATTTGTAATCAGTTAACAACTTCTCTCAGTTAGAAACAAATTCTTATCTTTTACTTTCACATTTTATCAGAAGTATGTAATTGTTAACAGTCCATAAATAATATCACACAACAAATTGAACAAGGATTCAATTATTCAACCCAAATCACAAGTATGCAATGCAGTTTTCTATAAAGAAATATTTTTACTAAATTCAAGCAATTCAATGCTTCTTTAGAATTTAGTTGCGCCTTTAATATTACACTCAAATATATATAATCCTGCAATTACACTAATTGTAATTACATATCAACAATTCAACAATGCATAATATAAAACATTCTTGTACTTGGACTCAAGCATAGGCCTATCGAAAGAATGTAACTAACTGTCTCGGATGGACAACTACCATCGGACTTAATAATACAAGTCAAACACAGACTATCAATAATGAGTAAACGAAACTGAATTGCTCAACTGAATTGCATGCACCCCAAGGTATCCCTTAGTCTAACCCAACCTTTATCATTCACACACAACATCTAGCAGGTTCTCCTACAATGTATAATCATTTTGTTAGGAGTTACCCTACTCCATATGCTATTTAGTGTGAACAGGAGAAGGAAGTAGTCCATTCTATGTTAACCTTTCAGGGGATCTCTGTCTTCACAATTCACTTTACTCATTAATTAATTGACAAGGTAGAGACCACTCTACCTTACATATGAACAAATATCACTCCGAAATTCAAATTCAGTAAAAGGATTATAATATAGCTTCTCATTAAAAAATTTACATCTCACCCAATGCATGCATATGTAAATTATGCACTTTCAAGCATCTGTTGGACTTGCTGCGCAACTCTGCTGCTACTCTAAAATAGAGTATAAGAGAATTCTAGTCATAATTAACCACGCTACTAAATCATTTACTTCAACATTAATTTACAAAAAAATAAAACATAAAAACTACCAATCAATCACTAGATCTGTATATTCATGCATCTTGATCACAATTGATTAAACCCATGTTCATCCAGGTCAATTTATTTTGGGGGGCTATAACATGATTTCATAAGAAATAAAAACATCAACATGCGTAACATACTCATGCATCAACATGACAAGAAATCACAGCAACTAAGTATTCATCACTTATGCATATTATAGTTGACTCACACATGTTAGTCAAAGGCACTGTTGAATAACATTCCTTCACCAAAAACTTTCACAATAATTCAGGGTCTTAGCTTTAGCCAATCCGATGCCAAATAACCCACTTTCCTTCCCGGTTTTTTCTTATGACTGCACAACAATGTTAGAATTCACCATTTCTATGCTCATAAATCTTAAAAAGCTTGGTAGGTGAGCAATTTTCTATTTCACTAGCCATTAGCTATGGCTAACAACACATTCCAAAACTCAACAACTCACTTCTCAACAATCAACTCACAAATTCAGGGAATCAAAACATGATATCACATATTCAAGGATTATCATACTCAAAACAAAAGATTAGACACTTCACAACAAATTTTATCATGCATTCAAGCATTCATAAAATATTGACCATCACATGACATATCCTCATCCATACTAAAAGTTTGGAAACTTGAGGAAACATACAATACAAGAAATACAAAATAAATGCACAGAAAAATAAGGATAGGTTAACATGCCCACAATAGACAAACCATCAACCACAATGCAATTGATAAGTATTTAAACTAACCCTACATGTTAGGAAATCTATGCATACCACACTAATATACCCTCTTCAGCTGCAAGAACTAGTAGATACAAAAAACACATGCTACTCTGCATGACCAAATATTTTCTACAACTAGATTTATGCAGAACAATGTATTATCTTCTACCCTGGTTTCCTTTTGACATCACAATCAAGGAGATATGACACAGATTTCCTGTGCTCAAGAATTCCATTCAGGTCGGTAAATACACCATTCACCATAACATTGGTAAATAGATCTGGTCTCGGTAACACCCAAAAATTTGATAGAAAAAAATTAACAAATATATGATTCCAAAGTTTATTTACAAGAATAATCAAGACAATTACAATAATAGTAACTCTACAAAATAATAAAAGATCGCAAAGATAATTAATGAAATAATAAAATGACTAATTTCTCTCACTATGAACAATCCAAAACCAAGGTCCACTAGAGACTTCATAGCACCACCATGTCCCATATAATTATACTAATGCATATCCCCCCCATGCTTTTAATCATGCAAGATTTGCAAACAAGAAAAGCAAACTTCAAAACATCACACACTGTAACCTCGATAACTCATGATTACAAACATTAATAAAATAACATATGCATTTATACATTAAGTTTTCTTTCCAAAAGCAAATAATCATCCCATAGGTTTAGGAGCTATAGCCTCAGCTCTTATACCAAGCTGTAACACACCTAGTATCACACTAGACTTCACAATTTTTTTATATATAACATAAGTGCATATTAGCCACATGCTTACATTTGACAAGTGCATAATGATTATAAGAAAATAGATAAAGCTTTAAATATTTCATAAGACCCATAAAATATTATAACAAATAAAATCATACTAATCGAAGCATATAATAATCTATGAGACTTTTATTCATAATTTTTTATGCAAAATAGATTTATATACACTTATAAAAGCATAAGTCCATAATAGCCTACTGCGCAGTAAGAACTACACAATAAAAATCTAATTTAATATTTACTCAATAAACTCCACAATATTTAAGAGCAAAGACATTAATAAATATTTAAGTTTAGATGCCTCAATTTATTTGATTATCATTTTATTAGGACAAAGATAAACAATACTCCAACATATTTTTTTTAAACTTACTGTGGAGTAACAACTGCCTTAGGAAATCTAAGGAGTTTAAATTCACGTCAAATAAATAGGTTAAGACCTATGTGGTACAAGTTTTTGGTATGTAGGTACGTGGGTACGGGAACATGAGTATCCGGTATGGCTAGAAGCTTCACACAAGTTTACACAAAACTTCAGGTTGGGAACGCCAATAATATAATATATTAAATTTTAATATATATTAAAAAAACATAAATTTATTAAATGATAAGTTTAGTTTTTAACTTTTTAGTATTTTTCTCATTTTAAAAGTTATCTATAATAGTAAAAGATCAAATAATGTACATTTTCAATTAAAGTTATGATTATGCATGACATTTATTTCTTAAAAAATTAATGACAAAATTACAAATGTACATAAACTATGGGTAAATTATTAAAAAATAATGATGTCTCCAAGAAACGGTCATAGGGAAGGAATATTTTGAAAGAATCTTTATATATTTAATATTTTGCTTTCACTTTTATGATAACGGTTATTTTCATGCCAAAATTGTGGTCTTTGGGTACTTCAGAAAATGTGAAGTGACATGTTGGGAAGAAAATAGGAATGAGGTATTTTGAAATCATTTCGTTATAAACTACTCTATGAATAAACTTCACTTGATATGATTATGAGAGGCATAAGACATGTTTGATTTAGTCTATGTCATAAGTTGGCAGCTAATACTTCTGCTGAAATTTTTTGTAAACATCATAGTATCAACAGTAAATTACTAAATTTATTGGATGATGATGTCTACTATGTTGACAACGTTACATTGAATGATTGCAATAACCATACATATTGTTGGTTTTATTTTTTCTAGCCTATCATAAACCTATGCTAAAGTTATAAATTGTAATTGTGCATTATTGTGAATATTTAAAATATTAAATATCTCCACAAGCTCAAGAGAAGGAGGCAACCACTAACTATGCATAAACAATAACTAAGCATTATGATAAATATTAAAAATATGATAAATTGTAACATCAAATACTAAAAATTAAAATGATAAAATTAAAAATCCATTTAAATGGTAATCCAGTTTGGCGCCAATCTAATTTCATTTTCCTATGAACTTCATTTTTTTCAGCGATATGCTTTTTTTGTCAGTGGGTTGGGAGTGTGAGGAAGCTCCTCATTGGTTTGGGAGCTTATTCAAGCTCTAGAACATGGGAACTTGTGGCTGGGAGCTATAGGAAGCTCCTGATCCATCGAGGAACTTCTAAAAGTTCCTCGATGGATCGGGAGATTCCTCGAGGTATCTACCAAGTATCCTAGGAAACTCCTATTGGGAGTTGTGATTTAACCTTTGCAAAGTACCAGAAAAGCTCCCAAGTATCCAAGGAAGCTCCTACCCATTTTGGAGCATTTTGTACCATCTCAAAAGTTCCTGGTACTGCAAGAACACCAGGTATGCCCTTCCTAACAGCCGAGAGTGGTACCCATGCAACATAGGTTAAGACATATAAAAATGCACCCTTTTTAATACAAATGTTATAATATTTTAATTAAAATTGATTTTCCCGACCATATTAAATTATGACTTGGAAAGTAATATTTCCAAACTTTTACATATAAAATTTCATCTATGGGAACTATGACACTTTGTCATGATCTGAGACAGTGAATTATGATGGAGTAAACTTCCATAGAGTGAACTGTGGAAAAATGAATTGCGACAGAGTGAACTGCGATAGAGTGAACTCTAACAAAGTGAATTGCAATAGAGTTATCTGTGGCAAAATGAATCGTGACAGAGTAAACTGTGGCACATTAAACTATGACAAATTGAACTACGATGGAAACATATAAAATTACTCCAAACATTTCCTTAAGACACAGAAATTGAATAAGTGAACTTTGACACAAGCATATAAAAATTATGCCAAACTTTTCCTTAACACAAGGAAATTCAATGTTTCCTCAAGATAATTATTTTCCCTATTATTAAAACAAGAAAACAAACTTTTCTCATTAGAATTCTTTCTATATTTATTGTGCAGTAAAAGCATAATCGTACGTACTTCATAGTAAGCTCTTTGCTATAGTACTTCACATGAAGTGATTTACTGGAAATGTCGGATATGATTTGCATAGTCATAACTTGGGGAATTTAGAATTATACTTAAACATTTCTCAATATAAACATTATTCCATTTTATTATTTCAAACGTTCATTAAGACAGTGAAATCACCCTAAAGACTTAAGGCTCATTAAGAACTTCCCAATAAGGGAAAGTTGGGGTTTCCATAAAATAATTAGGAATTTTTTTCCATATTTTTCGAAAGTCATGAAAGATAAACTACATCTAATTACTAATTCGACCCATGGAATTTCACATGCAAACCCTTCGATTCCAAAACATGTAAATTAAAAACCAAAAACCACTCATTAATTTTTCCCATGGTATTTATAAAATAATCAAAGTTATATTTAACACAAGGTAATGTTTACAACTTAATTAATATACAAAAATCAGGACTTAAAAATCTAATCTACTTTGAGCTTCAATACAAAAGCTTCAACACAAACATTTAATCTTTTCCAATTAAACCAAAACAACCTATTGTTTTAATAAACCAAATAAACCTGTGTTTTCAATAAACCAAATCAACCTATGGTTTACAATTTACCTATTAGGCATAATGGGTTGAACACATCTTCCACACAAACATGTAACTTTATTAAATACATATACTGAACATTTTTTTTAACTCTTAGGAAATATCTTTTCCCATATTATCCACATGGAATGAATTTGACTTCGACTTGAATAAAGAACTCACATGCACAAAATTTCCTAGAATTATGGCATAATTAAACTTGCACATATTTCATACCCATGATGCAAACCAAGTAAAACATGAATTCATACCTTGCATCCAAACTTAGGAAATTTAACAAGGAAATCATGCAAATGTTTTATCATTCATTAGTTAATTACCATTTCATAAATTAAAACACAATTTTCAGGTAAATAAACTTATCTGCAAAATACATGAAATGGGAAATTGACTTCATGGAAGCCATGCTCCACCCAACCTTAGGAAGTTCTGCTCATTATTCTCTTAGCACAAATCCACCCTCAAGCTGAGACTCATGCATTCACCATAGATTCTCTCCAATCCCAGGTTTTTCTCAGATAGGATTTACTGGTTTATTACCAAATCCATGCCAACTATGCAATTCCTTCCTTTAGCTTCATTCTAACTAACACCATAGTGAATACCCATCATTGCATATGTGCTTAGAATTCCACCAAAATAATTTCTTACACCATTTCCATATCACTAGTGCAACCATAGGAAAAAACCAAAGGAATTTATCATAAAAATTTTAACAAAACAGGCTTGGGATGAAAAGTCCTTGCAATCAACCCAACTACCACAAACTGGAAAAATTGGACACTTCGCTCTAGAACTGGACATATTTCTCTATCCTCTAGTGATTCTAATTGACCATAGATTATATTCTCAACAATAATTCTCTTTAACACTACAACATTTTCATGTTGCACACTGCATTTTCCTCTTCCCTTCTTCAAAATTAATGGTCTTCCTTCCTCTTTCACATTCTTTGTTGCTACTATTTTTCCTTTGCTGCCTTTCCTATGTTCTTGGTACTCCTTTCCCCAAGGTTCCACCAACCTTTCATGTCTTTGTCACCTCTTTGCAACACTTGTCCAATTTCAATCAAATTCTTAATCCCTCTCTTAATTCCCTTTTTAACTTCAACCACAGGTTTAGGGAATTAATTAGGAAAAAGTATGGGTTTATCAAAATTATAACGTAAGAAGGGTCAAATAGGGTCATAATTTTATTTTAGGCTATATGCCACTCCCCCCTCACTGAGCTAGATGAATACATAAGTCCTCGTTCATTCAACATGTTGGCTTTGGAATTGCTAATTTTTTTTTAATATTAATGAAATTATACAACATGATATGCCTTACATACATTCATCCTAATTTTACAAAATTATATTTTAAATTGGGGTTAAATCCTAGGGATGTAACAACATTCGTATTCTGCATCAAGATCAATCAATGTGACATAAGATACCAAAATTCAATGGATAGAGTCGAAAGAAGCAATGCAACATGAAGTAGTCCATTGCATTCAAGAAGACCGAAGAATGGACGAGAAGGATGTATATAAAGGAATGGATATGAAAGTATCAAACAACCATTTCAACTTATCATATTTTATTTATTGAAATATTATTCTTCATATCCATGGAGAAGTTTTCTGCAATAAGAAGTCAACAGAGTCAACACGTCACATGAAGACAATTTCACTAAAAGAAAAAAATCTCTAAAAGACAAATTAATGGAATCCCAAAGGTCACCCAAGGGTGAATTAAATAAATTTTGTAATAAAGGTATTCAAAGAATTCAAAAATTCTCAAGGGAGTATGGAAGTTCAAGGGTCACATAGTGTTGGCGTATATATTGTAATCTCATATGATGAAGAGGAACTTTTGGATATGGAACTTTTCCATGTACTATTGTTGAACTATGAATGAATTAGCTTTTGCATAAGAATATTTTTGTTATGTGGATGAATGTATAGAACTACTTCATGCTCTTTCACATGCGGATATGAAGTAAGATTGCTTCATATTTATAAATGGTCGGTTTCTATATCTCTCTATTTCTAATTTCATATGTTATTTCATTCTGTGGGTAGTGAAATTTAAATGATATAAATAGCAGGATTGTTCCAATATTTATTCTTTCATTTTGTTAATTGTTTATAAGATTCTTAAAAAAAATACCTGAATTATGAATATGGATGTTGGATTTTTATTTCACCGCTCACTCTATTTAATTTCACTCCCATATAGGATAGGTTAGTTTAGTTAGGAATCACATTTAGGTTAGCTTAACTTGCATTTCATCTCTCAATTATAAAACCATAAATGGTGGACCAGGTCGTAATTAGTGAAACCAAATAAGTAATGGATTCTAGGACATAATATAGATGGGTTCCCTACTCCAAACAATTTTAGGTCTAATTCAGACTTCTTATCGGGGAGAACCCCAACTGTTGGCCTTGGGTCATTTTTACCCATCAACAATTTTGGCGCTTGAAGGAGGGATATATGATAAGTCAACCCGTGTGAACTCATTTTTATAGATCAACTGAATTGTTAATGGATTCTTTCGATATCCTTGTATTGTAACATACTTTTAGTTCATTGAGACCATCATCGAGCATTTCCAAGAAGATAGTCGATCTCTGGTTAAAATCTAGGTTTGATGGTGAAGGAAAAATCTTTGCATTTAGGTTGAATTAACTTGCATTTCATATCTCAATTATAAAACCATAAATGATGGACTAGTACGCAACTGGTGAAACCAAATAAGTAATGGTTTATACGCCAAAATCTAGATGGGTTCCCTACTCCAAATGGTTTTAGGTCTAATTCATACTTCTTATCAGGGAGAACCCCAACTGTTGGACTTGGGTCATTTTTACCCATCAACAATTTTGGCGCTTGAAGGAGGGACATATGACAAGTCGACCCTTGTGAACTCATTTTTATAGATTGACTTAACTGTTAATGGATTCTTTCCATGTCCTTGTATTGGAACATACTTTCAGTTCATCGACACCATAAGGGGGCATTTCCAAGAAGATAGTCGGTCTATGGTCAAAATATAGGTTTGATGGTGAAGAAAAAACCTTTGCGTTTAGGCATATAATTCATTTTGATATTACACATCGAAATCAAAAAATTGTTTAAGATGTTGTAGTATGTAGGTTGTTTACCCTCACTTTTGAAGGACAAATTAGGTTGTGGTATGAAACACTGCCACAATAGTCTATTCATAGTTGGAAGTAGTTCATGGAAGTTTTTTATTGTTGCACATGAGAACTTTGACTATGAGTAATTATATGATGAACTTTAGGTGATCTAGAAGAGGAAAGACGAGTCAAATGAAGATTTCATGTCAAGAATAACTCAAATATATTACAGGTTTCGTGAAGATGCCAAACCCTCAAGGAAGGAATTAATTGACTGGTGTGTGCAACTCCTCTTTTTGCCAAAAGATAGTGAATTTTTAATTGATGATGAAAAATATTGCAATTTTCTAATGATGCCACCCTAGGACCATTGGACCAAGAAATGTCAAATGTTAATGGACAGAAAAATCTAGAAGAACCTAATTTGTAAAATAGTCCTATAAAAAATTTTGATGTACAGAATAAGGGTTTATTCCCTGTTGTATATTCACATGAAGAAATTTCCACTGTATTACTGAATGAATCAAATGAAAAATCCTATGAGGAAAATTTTAGATCTCTGGATACATTAGGTTTATTCGATTCATCAGATTATGATTTCGAATTACCTTGTCCTTATAACCTCTTTGAACAAGTAAAATAAATTAATCATAATATAGATATAGTTGGAATTATGGAACTTTTAGATTCCCAAACAACACCACCAACTACAACTATGGAAGAACATAAATTCATATATGCCGAGATGATGGATGATCTAACTATTGAAAATGTGATTGTTGATGATTGATTTTAAGTTGTTGCTGAAACACATCTTAAACATAATTATGTTTCTTTGACCGATAATTGATTATTGGAACAACAATTGACTGTCGATTCCCTTGAGCATGAAGATTTTGAAGGGAACTTATTAAATGACCACGAGGAAAAATCGTTGATTTATATTTTAAAAATTCTTATTCTCTGTAATTAGACTTATTTGTAGAGAAATCCAAAATCTTATTTTCATAAATGATGTTGGGTCTGAATTTTATATATCAAGGAATGGTGACAAGGAAGAAGGTGTAGAAATGTATATTGTTCAATTTAAGGGTTGTAAAGAGTAAAATAATATTTTCACCAATGTTTTCAATAAAATTCAGACTAACAATGATCTAGTTTATGGTTTATAACAAAAAGAGGTTATTTATGATAGTCCATAGTGTCTTGATGAGGATGTAATGTTTGATATAGAAAATTTTTAAGTTCAATATGAACACGCTATTGAGAATGGTGAGCACTTCATTATTCGATCATGGTAATGCTAGGTCCTCATATCATTGCTCCACACTCTGAATATGATAACAAAACAGTTTCCATGGCAATTGATTCTATATTTTCATCTTATGGTCCTAATGAGGTACAAGATTAATCTTTATCACTTTCAAGGGAGTCACATACCTTCTCTTATGGTTTTGATGAGCTTATTAAGACATGGTTGGAATCATTATTCTATGAAAATTTTCCATGATGCAGTGTGTACTCGATTTTTTGTGCTACCAATAGATGTTAGACTAGTATCATTTTTTGGACCTTGTATTGTTGTTGTTTAAATTATATTTCTTCAATTTCCATACATTTTGTTATTGACCAGGGACACACAAACTTGTGAAGTATGAGCACAATATATGCGGAGTTGGTCTAGGTTATGTATCATTCATCAAATAACTATGAACTACAATCTTTCTACCTATTCTAAGAACTAAATTAAAATTAAAATTTGCAGCTATCAAATCTAATTAAATTGACTTATTCAAAAGATAAAATCTAAACCATGTAGATTCAAATGTTTCCTTAAACTAGATAGTTCTTCATACACATCAAGTTCCTTGTGATTTTCTTGAATAAAAGATTAAGTTCTAACACAACATCTATTTCAGATCCAAAGGTTGATAGGGTTGATTGGTTTTAGGTGAGTCTAAAAATTGTAGGTTTAAACAACAATCCACTCAACAATTAAGGATAGGCAATTAAAAAATTAAAATATTGTAAAGCTAATTTCATAGTGTTCCTGAGAACATGAACACATGCACTTAGTATAAACTCTGGTGAAATGATCTCTTGCACCTGCAAGTCACTTGTCCACATGTACTTTCATGTTGAACTTTGTCCATAGGGATGCTATAATCAACTAAAAATATAAATCCTAAGGTGTGCACACTTTCTACTAATACAATACTGGTCAGACTTCCAATGCTCAATATACTTTAAAAAAAATATTACAAAAATCATCTATTCTGAGAGAAGGTGAAATATGATAAGTGAACACAATATATAGAGACCACACATTGTAATTATAATAACACATATAATGATGTTGAACACACATAATGCTTAAAATGTGGAAAACCTAGACACAAATAATAGTAGTGATGCACCTTTGAAGGGTTCCCTTCATCCTTATGCAACAGAGTACAACACTACATGAATTTAACTTGTCATGACAACATATATGCAACATAAGATTCTTTTATTAATTGAAAAGTAAATTGTTACAAGAGAGTGACGATAGCAATTTCGTATAATTCTTAGATTTATGATTAACCTTCAAAGGGTTATACATTACATCTTTATAGAGTTTCTTCAAACCAAAATAGATAGTGACTGAGAGATCGCATCCCAACAGTCTTACATCAAAAGTGGGAAAAATAGAGGGGAATACTATGCTTTGAAATAAAGAAGGTATATCTCATGATTTAACCTATCCAATGCAATCTTGGAAGTATTGAATATCATAACGAGTCACATAGGACCTGTCAATATTTGTAGAATCGATAAATCCTACAAATTAGGAAAATACTGTGTGTTGCCATAATTCGACCTACCTTCCTTTGACTGGATCCTGTCTTGACATCGTGGAATATTTCTCTAATATGAGAGGAAGGTGAGCTGGAACATGAGAAAAGTCCCAAAATTTAGCTAAGTTAAGGAAATTCGGTATCTACAAGAGATATGGGTTTGAGAAAAGTCATTTTCAAATTTTGATTAAGACAAATCTTCATTGAAATGTTGCACATAGAATGTCGAAAATACTTTGAAACGTAGCGTAGAGAAAGTGCGTTTTGCAACAATATTGTGCAAAGAAAGTGAGATTTTCACTGTGCAAAGAAAGTGAGATTTTCACTGGCATTGCACATATAGAATGAGAATATTTCCAATCATTTTTGGTGGAAATCTCAAAATATCGTCGATAAACTTTGACGGCGAACAATATTCATTATGCAGTAGAGTAATAAATGTTGTGGCAGCAGCACTGTGGGTCGTTGGATCTCAAATAGGTTGAGATCCAACGACCCACAGTGCTGTAGCCGTAGCATTTATCACTCTACTGCATAATGAATATTGTTCGCCGTCAAAGTTTATCGACGATATTTTGAGATTTCCACCAAACCCACAGTGCTGTAGCCGTAGCATTTATTACTTTGCTGCATGTAAAATATTTTTTTCCAACTTACATAGATCTTGTGGTGAGAAACTCAAAAACATGTTAATACACGCCAAATGAAAAGTCAAAATATTGTCGATATGTTGTGGTGAGGAAGTCACAAACTCATTAATATATCATAATAAAAGTGATTAATATACCGACATACCACTCCAAATATAATAAAGTATTTGATAAAAGACACCAATGAAGTGGTTCCTATAACGGAAAATAAGTGCCGACCTACTGAACAAAATCAATGGGAATAAAGAATAAGTTGAGTGCATGTTGTCTGACGATTCGAAATTAAAATTTGTAGAGTGTTGATACCATCAATGATATAGGTTTTAAGGAGGTGATGGAAGAAGGCAAAAATCATGCTATCAAAGGTTAAAGTGCCAATTAGCGATCACCGAGGTACTGGATGAAGAACCAAGACATTATCATGAATTCTTAAAGGATTAATGACACATGCAATGGTTTCATTGGAGTCTCTGTTCATCATGACACGCTAGCATGTAGTTACAAGACCATATATACAAATGGTATAATATTTGACATCCCATGGACCAATGACTGAAAAGATTGATCATACAAAGGTTGTAATATAAATTTGAGTTGCAATGAAGGAAAATATATTTCGTCAACAAAGAAATGATACAAAGAATCATATTTAGAGGAAAGAAGTTCAATGTTTTTTGCTAAAACATTAGATTTGTTGAAATGGTAAGATGCATGATTAGAGTGAAGTATCCATATGAGTATAAATTTCTTGGAAACTCAAACAATAACTTATGTTTAATATTTTGGACAAAATCTAACAAACTTTCTAATAGATTTGGAAGGTGATTAGAAAGTAAGGTCACATATTCATAACTTCCCCCTTTCTATCTTGTCAATCCTTTCTGATGTATTTGAAGTAACTATGAATAACATTTTCCATACCTAGCACATATAAGTTGAAATGCATTTTTCTTGAGATTGAAATAAATAATCTGGTTTGGAATGTTTCGTTGCCTTACTAGGCATCTTTTTTTAGTGGGGATTTATTATTAATGCTCATCGGTTGAAATGTAAGAACAATAGAGTTTGATTACGAATTTTATTTTCTATAATAATGGAATTACCCTTATTCATTGTACCTATTTTGGAAGGTATATATTAGAAGGAGATGCACCAGTTGATTAAGAACTAAGGAAATATCTTACTCAAGACACTCAGGGAAGTATTCCATGATATAACCTGATAATTTATTTTCAATTGCACTATTGGTTGGGTAATATTGAAACAAGTATGGGTCCTAATTTTTGTAATTTTAACAAATATGATCTTACAATGAAACAAATGGAAATCAAACAGAAAATATCCCTCAAACAACCTTGGTATCCTATACATAGACTTAGAAGATGCTTTGAAATTTACAAATATTAAGACCTCCTTCTAGTTTTTCCTAAGAGTACCTTGGTCTATCATGTCATTCATTCACCCTAGAAGCTAGTGAAAACTTGATCCCTTCAAGTGAGCTTAATTTTCTTTTTGTTTATACCACTCTAAAACTGGTATTATTAGAATATCAATTTGGGAGATGAGTGAGGCATGCATGAGAAACATGGAGAATAAACTATATGCGAGGTGACTTTGCAGAGATAAGGATTTATGTGTAGCAAGTGATTTGGAAAGGATGTTCAAATCATGAATAAACTTGTGAAATATAATAATGGAGGGAGTAATGCTTGTAAAATGGCTCAATGTGTTTCCTGCCCTTTTTCCCTTAACATATTGCTTTAGGGTTGTTTTTAAGGATTTGATCTTTAATATTTCTCTAGGTCCCTTTGCTTGTGACTCCTATTTGAAAGAGAAATATGAAAAGATTAAGTTTATACAATTACTGCTCTTAATTGAGATTTAAGTTGAAGTTACTAGTCTTCTTTTGCTTTTCCTTCTTTATAACCAATAATTTCAATGGATTTTATCTCTCTCTGTTTGGTGCGGTCATTCCTTTTTTATTGATTGATTTGATTATGTATTTTCCTTCCCTATCCTTATGTTTTGTTTAGGATTTGTTTCCCAAAATTATAATTTAAAGCATTTGGCATCAATTAACATGAAAGGTCACTCAAAACTCATGACTTAATCTACAATGATATCAAGTTAGGCTCTGCATAATGGTTCCATTGGGAATACATATATCATATTTGACTAACACCAAAGCATTTAATCTGAGCATCCTTACAGGTTATTCATTTATAGTAGGATCCTTTTCATGGTGGAACACTGATATATTTGGAAGGGATTACATGAGAACAATAGCTAGTAGGAATCTAGGTGTCTTTCGGTTATTCTCTAGCGATAAACGTCCACTTCACACACTTAATTAGATAAATCCTATGGTGTTTTTAGTTGGTCAAAACACATGTAGGATTAGAGGAATGATAGTGCACAACAAATCAAAATGAATTTAAATATGATCCCATTCCTTTAAGGGGCTTACTGAATCTACTCCCCCATCTACTCATTTCCAAAAGTAGAAAAAATCTAAGAGATTGAAAATAAATATGTATTTACATATACAAACCAAAAGGTAAAATCAGAGAAGAGAATTCAGTCGTAAAAAAGGTTTTAAGAGGAATCTTAGTTGAGTCTTTGGACACTTGTAGGTAAAAGATACATACATGTGGTATGAGAGATGAGGACCAAACTTTAAACAACTCATCTAAATTATGATTTCTACTTTGTGGCATTATGACCATTGTAAAGAACATTTTGGACTTAATCTTGGTAAATAAAATCCATACTCCAGAACCTAGAGAGTAACCATAAGATTATCTTAGGTCTGTTATAATTGATTCGTATCCTATTGAGAATTTTAATATATGTCGAAGTGGTACCCATCAATACAATAAATATCATGCTTGTCCAAAGGGACTATCTTTAACACTTGGATGAATGGAAGTATTTGGGCGATTTAACAAAGATAAATTTTTCTTCCAGTGGTTCACCAATTCTTGTGGACACAACATCCCCCTACTTTTCTTTACTGTGGGATAGAAAAGAAAGACCCCCATATTATTTTAATGAGTTTCTATATGCGACTTGAATTGATCTATGAATAATGAATAATCTAAATGAATTTTGACTACTTGAATGGTTGTCAATTCATTTGCAATGATCTTCATTAATTCCACATTGTACATGAATGATTTATTTTCTATTTGATTTAATTGTCTCCATCTCCACTGGAATCCTATTTTTACATGACCGATTGAGTGTTCTAAGAGTCAGTTTCAAGGTCCTTTATGTCTCTATCGAGCCTCCTATGCACAGTTCCCTATCATCATATCCAAATTTTTGCTTATGACCTTTCTTGCCAAGTTTTAAAACTGCATGGAAACATCCAATATGTAATAAGTTGCTCTACTCTGGTATATGTCGTGACTTGACGATTTACCACTTATACCAATCACATCTTTGAAAATGTTGTTTCACTAATCATCGAATCCTTTCCTAATTAAATGAATACACGCTATAACATCATCTGAGCTACGTCTAGTAGGTTTCATGAGCCATATGAATCCTCTTTATATTTCATGTTGTAAGTGGTTTTTCCACATATTAAGACCCTCTCTCAACTTGGACTTAGAGTCGATTTCAAGATCGACTCGATCTTTTGCTAGTTGTCAAGCATGAAGCGTAACAAATGATATATTTTCTTGGTTCAAGGATTGAAATATTTCAAATGGTGTTGGTTGGTGCCAATCCATGTGAACACAATGATATCCTATATAACAAAGATAGAGTAGAATCTAACATAATTATATTTGAGCAATCCTATTGCAAGAACAAGACCTCGAATTTCATTAAAAAATGCATGTGCATGTAATTTTGGGGGTTGGTGAATGTAAAATTATTGTCAATGAACCTAGACATCTTTAAAGAGATCGTTGTTACAAATACAATGCAACTCACATAATTCAATTCTGAGTCTCAAAAGTTCCAACACCTCCAATGATTCCCCAACAAACCTAGCCATCAATTCACATTGCTTGGAAATCCAACCCTTCCATGAAGCAAGTTACTATGGCATTGTCCTCTAATCCTCCAATAATTTTCAAGTCTCCTATCTCTACATTGAAGATGCATGTTGCATGGCAAATTTTAAAAAATTGTCAATGAAATGGAATGCCATGTCTTGCCTTGTTTACGCCTTTTATTAATCCAAATCATCTAGCTATCACATAACTCCGTCATGTAATTAATGATGAATCAAGAAATATATGGGGATGTTGGGATTAACTTAGCACTACCTTGGCATGTATCCCACCATATGAAAGTTTGTAAAACACTCAACATATATAGGTTATAGGGAACATATAATGTTGGGAAGAAATTTAATTAAAGTAAATATATAATAGCATATTAAAGAATTACTTTACTAAAGGCTAAACATGGTACCTTATCCTCCTTTATGTAAATCATGGAAACATTTTATAGCATAAGTTTAATTACGTCGTTAGGCGTTCTTTCCCCGAGTGGGTGCTAAAAAACACTATTCATTTTTCTTCGTCCTGTTGACGAGTAAAATTCTGACACGTATATAATCAATGACAACTTACTCACCCATATCTACATCGCTTAGTTGGTTTACTTGTAGTTTGCATGACCGCTTGGTGGGTTTAATTGCAGTTTTCGTCACCACAGAATTCAGTATTGGAACAACTTACCTATGGAAGATGATGCAAAATTGGACCAGTTAAGCCATGGGAAGCTGCTAGACTAAAAACCATCTAGAAGAGACATGCATAAGAAGAGACACATGCAAAATATCACCTTTGTAGCTATCGATACAAGAATATTCACCGCCTATTATTTCTGCTTATGGTCTTGAGATTATAGGCACAACTTGCCTACTCTACATGTATTATTTTTAATTAATCTATCACGTTGAAACCACCTCTTTTTTTAATTCCTGGAACAGTTATAGAACTACTCCAATCAAATACAACCAATATGCATCCAATCAAACACTCCCTGATAACAAATGATTGTGGTTGGAGGCAGAGGAGATTTCTCTTATGAATTTGTTTCGACTATTTCATCCCACGAAGGATTTTACAGACTATCATTCCTCCAAAAAATTTACACTCCATTTTCAAAGAAAATTTGTACCCTTTCTTGGATCTTTCATTAGATGGAATTATGTTTGTCTTTTCCAAATAGGACTCAATTCTCTTCAACTACAAGAAAAGCATAGTTGTGAAAGAATTCCCTAGAATACCAAGATGAGGAGCTAGGAATTACCATGCATCTGGGTCATCGATTATGGTGCCACTTGATTTCGCAAACTCGTTCCAAATATTAGAGATTTTAATATGTGGAGGTGCACCAAAAAATGCTTACAACAAATCAAAATCTGGCATTTTCAAAGATGCTCTCAATGACTGTGGTAGAGTATTCATTACATAAACCCTAGATGGTCGATTAAGAAATGCCTAGGCCAAGGGTTATGCTAGACATGGTCATTATTCCCAACAAAGAAATTTTGATCATCAATGAAGCTTAAAAGGGTATCACTAGTTGGGAGATTGCTACCGATCCTTCTTATTCCCATTTCTTTACAGATCAAATGAGACCCTAACTAAACTAATAAGTGCACTAGCTCATTCTACAATTGTTAGACTATATCATTCTATTGCTAATATACTTTGTGATGGAAGGGTTCTGGTCGATGGTTTGAATCCCCATGTTGGTTACAACTTATCAGGAGAAAATTTTCCCACTGAGCTTCATCTAGAAGCCTCCAACCCTTACTATTAGACATGCCTTATAAGCATCGTCGGCATGTTGTCACTTAATTTATAGCATTGCACTCTTCAATTTCCTACGGATCCAATTTCACAATCAAATTCTTGATTGACTGTAGTAGAGCTATTCAATATTTCAATAATTTCGACAATGATATATGCTCCTCCTTTCACAACACATGGTTTTTAAACGAACCAAAGAATCCTTAAACTTGATTCTACCAGTTGTATGAAAAAAGAGAAGACTTATGTTGCTATTATAATGGATCCTCATACCTTTGTAGTTGCACGGCCTGGTTATTACATGTTGTTCGTTGCCAACCATAGGATTCCTAGTACAGGAGAAGGGATTATATTTTCTTGAATGTCTGTCAATGATGATAGGATTTGAATCATTCTCCAAAAATGTATGTATTTTTTTAGATTGTAATTGTAATTAACAAAGTCGAATACAATTTTATAAGAAAAAAATGTTTGCTAGACGAAGTTCCAATGACTAAATTTGACACATGGTATACTGCATAATATGGAAGAGTTTTATATACATTATTTCGATGTAGAGTGCATATTTTTTCATTTTATTCATGCAAAATATCATCGAGAATTATTTGATCTATTCATGTATAAATTCCTTGATTATTATACTACCAATTATCAAAAATCTTCATATCTCCTTCCCTTGTCCTTTCTACATAAATGCAGAACCTTCATGGAAGTGAGCGTTTCCTACCACAATTTGACTATGATTTCCTACAAATATTTATTTCCCTCGGAACCCATCAAGTGTTCATTTCAACCATTTTGGAGTACATAGAAACGTTGTTCAAGGCCTGGTAGGAAAATTTTCTCTACCTTGGACATTGAGATATTTGTTTTTTAATTCTCCAACAACTATAAAAAAATCATTAACCATCAATTGGATGCGCAGAAAATGGTGTTTTGATTGAGCATTGAGGATGAGAAAATCAAGATAAGGGATTTTGCAGGGTGTGGAGGCAACAATGTTCATTGCCTTTATGGCATTATATGTATCCAAATACATGGAGGAAGGAAATCTAATTGTAGTTGGAGATGTAATGGCATAGATAGACTCCAAGTGGACCACTTGAGCTGGGTCAATTTTCTTTATCTATCACATAACAACATTATGCGACCAAATGGCAATGGAGGGTTTTTCAAAAGAATGGAAACAAACCATAATGACTAAACCAAATATTTTCCAATGCAATTGAAGGAATCATGAAAATGTAATCAGAAAAACTATGGAAATTCTTGAAATGGAGACGTTGACCAAGTGGAGAGTTGTAGTAAACATATCAATGCAAAAACAAAACTCAAAGACTAAGAGTTTTACCAATGATGTCGAAGTAAATATTCCCCTCTCACCCGCTTAGAGTAATGAGAAAAGTGTAAACATATCACGAATTTAAAAAAAAACTCCTACTATATGTGGATGATGTAATGGGAAAAGTTGGGACATCTATCAACACTAGAAACTTTTTTATTATTAAAGTGGATATGGAATGAACACAAAGAATACCGAGGTGGTCCTAGTTTTGCTGAAAAATAAACCAACCAAATTATAGTCAAATATTTTTCCTTGGGAATCATCTCTGCATATAAATACCTACAGTTAGGAGTTTAATAAAATGTTGAATCCCCACGAGGAAGAGACTACAAGGTGGATGGAAGGTGACTTCACTATTACCAAACAAGTGCAGGAAACCAAATATATGGAATTGTGATTCCTTCTTAATAAGATTGAAAAAGTTTATGTTATTATATCAAAGTGATTTATGGGTCAAACATAACAAAAAAAAGGGACGATTCAAATAGAAAGGCTGAAAAAATATGTAGTAATCTTTTATGAATAAAGACAACCATTCCATTTAAGATTCTTCAAACAAAAACAATTTGAACTTTGTACATAGTATATTTAGAGGTAATAATTAATCTAATATTACATATGCCAAAAATGTTGAACATGGAAAGCAAAAGAATACACAGGAAGATCGACCAATAGGTCTTAACACGAAACATGTGGAAATTCCAATATAGGAAGTGGTTTGAAAGTGGAATAATGTGAGGGAGGGTGACTCATAGATAGAAAGGAGTTGAAAGTCTACTTACACACATATTATAATAGAAAAGGAAAATGGATAGAAATAGAAATACTGATATTCCATAAACAACTTCAACCCAGTAGTCGGTAGCTGAAATCAATGTACAAGGATATCTGTAAATAAACATCACAATTATATTTCAAAGGAAAAACTAACAACACAATTAAGAACACACTCACATATATTAAGTTGTGAGACATGAAAATGGAAAGGAAGAGAAATAAGCCAACAAATCTTATTTGTGGCAAAAATCTGGGTCAAGGAATCCATCAAAGAATTATTGTTGAACGTACGTAGTGATATTTTGTAAATTTCAGAGCTATAACTCATTCTCTCCCATATCTTATCAATTTATTTTTATACTATATAATTGAAACCCGATTACTTATGGATAAGCAAAGGGAAAAGTGTTCGTTCTTGGACATGGTTTTTTTATTTTTTTGTTTAAAACAAATTTGTCAACAATTTTCTAAAATATTTAGTTTAGGTTTTATTAAAATCAGATGAATAATTTTCATTTAAAAGACTATATCCTTTAATTCATAATCAATTTCATTATCACTTGAATTATTTGAATCTTTTATATACTTAATTGTTTTTGAGTATGCAATAAGTGAGAAGAAAGACCATTATACTTTAACTATAGGATTTAATCTAATTAATTTTTTTTATGATTATAGATTACAATTTTTTTATTAATAAGGAAAGATTTATATCTTGTAATATCCATAGTTGGATATTGTCAATTAACTCAAAATGAACCCATAATTTCCGAAATAACCCACATATCCGTAGATATAAAATAATATATAAATTGATAGATATATTGATTACAATGATGGACCGCCTTAAATATGGCTTGGGAGTTGTGTATGAAAGGTCATGCCTTTTGATTCTTATTTAAAATTAATTATGTTTATCTATTAACTATTTGATTATTTACTTATTATTTTATGTTTGTTACATTTCCACTCTCTTAGAAAGGCTTTGTCCTCAAAGCCTTATAATGTGGTCGCATCGTTCTGTGCATTGTTGTGGCTGACGACACAAGTCAATACAAACTCTTGAGTGTAGAGCATAACTTTTGATATGTGGACGGGTCAATCCACCCCAAATTAATTATTTGTTGAACGTCACACTTTCTAAGTGAATTGACATCTTGAGAATTGAATGCACAGGTGTCCCAATGATTTCGGTAGATTGTTTACGATTCTTAAGATACTGACTGCAATGGTTTGGATGTCGATAGGAAATTTTTTGAACCTTATTTTCTCTTATCAAATTTGTGGTGTCTATTTGGATTAGTCTTTGTGTAGGATTCTCTTATACTTGAGCAACATCTAGAGTGATGATCATAACTGGGTCGATAAGTGTACTTTTTTCCATAAAATGTATTTCTAACGACTTTGATGTTTTGTTATGTATACCTTTTAACTTGTTTTCTAATTGCTTATTTTCACTTTGAATCTTCTTAATAATTTCTTCTTGCTTTTTTTCTTCATCTTTCCGTTTCTTAAGTTGTTCCTTAAGTTCTTTATTAAGATTTAGATGGAATTTATTTTCTTCTTGCTTTTCTAGGAATTTTCCTTCGATGTCTTCATTCGAGTTGTCTGCCTTCTTGGTACTCTTTAACTTCTTAACATTCGTAACTAATATTTTATTATGATTTCTTAATCAATATATTTATTCATTATTACTTGTTAATGTGTTATTGGCGTTCATGATTTCCAAATTGTGTGCCTTTTTTGCGTCGTCGCGTTTCTGCTGGAAATCCTCAATCTATTGCTGAAGGTGGCAATTTTCTGCTTCTTGGCATCTTACATTTGTTTGAATTTATGTGATTTTGTCATCTTTTTCCTTGATGATTTTTTTAATTGTTTTGTTTCTTCTTTATTCTCGACTGCCTCTTTCATGATTTTTTGGTTTTGTAGATTCTGATTGGGATATTTTTGACTCAGTAATTCCTCAATTTGAATAGATACTAATCAATACAGCTTTTTAGATAATGATTCTCCTGCTCTATTAATCCCTTATAAATATCCATCTTCATCATGTCCAATAGTAGACGATCATTGGTTTTTTATAATGTTCTACTCTGTCCAATGCTACTTGTAGTTGGGATTGCAATTCTGATTTAGAATTCGCCATAATTCTTGACTTCTTCGACAATAGTTGACTCCTTTTCACTTGATTTATTTGATGATAACCGATCTTCAACTTCTTTGACGATCATTATTCTTCGTTGACTTAACCTCTTTGACAATAACGAGTCTCAACTTCTTGATAAGCCTTCTTTTGACTCTTTTTTTTGTAGTTTGATTTTGTTTTGTTCTCCAAACAATTCTTATTCAAAAGAATTTGTTTATTTTCCTTGATAAAAATAATAATTATTATAAATGTAATAATATTATTATTATATATATTCCTTTTTCTTTAATACTAATTGTAATAACTACAATTATTAAAAATATATATTTATTATTACTATTATTAAAAATTAATAGTAATAATATAATAACAATTATTATCAATTGTAATAATAATTTATTATACTTTTATTTAAATGGAAACTTGGTTTTTTTTAAACATATAATAATAATAATAATAATTATTATTATTATAATGTTTTGTTTTTGAAAGGTGGACAAAATTAGGGTTTAAGACTGGCAAGCAGACGTAGGGTTGGAGCAAGTAAATGGAGCGGCGTAGGCATAGGGTGAAGGGATGGATTGGATGCATTCATTTGCGATGGTTTATTTGGGGGGTGGACGCAGTAGGACAGAGTTGGAGTTGTGCAGAGAGGAGGGCAGGATGGCGGGGATAGTTTTTTGGGGTGGGCATGCATGTTGGTTGAGGGGAAGATGATGTGGTATGTAAACAGAAGGCTAGACTAGATGCAGTGCAGAGCAGAGGATGCACGGGAGCGGAGGTGGTGAGAGGAAGGGGATGCACAGGAGTGGAGGTGGAGTTGGCGGGAGGGAGTGGAGGAGCGGGAGATGAAGGGAGTAGAAGAGAAAGCTGTGGAGGGAAGTGGTAGCGCGCGGGGGTGGTATGGAGCATTAGGTGGGAACAATGCGGGGCAGAGCCGGGATTAGGAAATGGTAATGGAGGATGGCTATGCGATGGAGTATGGTGGAGGATCAAGCAGGAGGGAGGGGTGGGAGTGGAGTGGAAGCTGGGGGAAGTGTAGTGTGAGTAGGGAAGCGCGATAAATACTCTGTGGGGACATGGAGTGCAACGATGCATAGGGATATGAGCTAGAGCTAAGAGAAACTCTGAAGTGATCAGACAAGGTCTGAAGTTTTGGCCAAAGGCCGGATCATAAAGCAAAAGCTCTGATACCAATGTAATATCCATAGTTGAATATTCTCAATTAACTCGGAATGAAACCATAATTTCTAAAATAATCCACATATCCATAGATATAAAATAATATATAAATTGATAGATATATTGATTAGATGGCCTGCCTCAAATATGGCTTGGGAATTGTGTTTGAGAGGTCATGCCTTTTGATTCTTATTTATAATTAATTATGTTTAACTATTAACTATTTGATTATTTACTTAATATTTTATGTTTGTTACATATATGTACAAATCATTTGAACACTTTTCCTAAGATTGGAGCACTTTGTAAATACGATAATAGGTTTGTTTACTTTTATGTCATAAAAAACATAATAAAAATTGATTTATTTAAAATATATTTTTATTACAATTGATTCATTTTATACAATAAATTTGGTTATCTTTTATTTCTTTTTCTAGAAAGGTTTTATGAAGGTTTTGTTATGGATTACACAAAATTTGGGGTGGAAGGTAGGCGATGGATCTTGTGTATTTGTTGGTATTGACCCCATTGTTGGTTGTACTGATAAGTACATTCTCAGTCCGAGTCTACGAGAGGCTCTGCACCATCGAGGCATTTATACACTCAACCAAACTACCCACTCAAGTGTGTCACTCTTATCGGATCCATATTGGTTAAATGTTGCAAGCTCAATATTTGGGCTTGCTAGAACCCCAAGCAGCGGAGTGGGATTCGTATATCTCCCTTCTTAATTCCCTCGACATCAGAATTAGACATGTGGCATATTCCAATATTTGGGGTGGGAATATCTTCGAGGTTGCTCACTGTAGAGGAGTCCTACCAGTATTTATCATATTTTCATTCTAACTGTGACCAATGCTAGTGGTATAAGCGTATCAAGAAATGGCATATTCACATTAAATTGAAGTGTTTCTCTTTGCTTGTCCTTAAAAATCATATCTTATCCTAGGATAATCTTCAGAAAAGGGGGTGGGTTGGTTCTGGGTACTGCTACCTATATGGTAAATCCTCAGAGACTGTCCATTATCTTTTTTTTCTCTGTCAGTTCAGTAACGATGTTTGGTTGGGAACTTTCTCCCTTATTCAGATTCAAGCGGCCCAAAAATATTGGAGCCTAGATGGGGTTGAGGACTAGTACACTGGTAATCCACGGTTCAAACTTATTCTTGTTTTCATTGTTGGAAGGTTTGGCTTATGTGAAACCAGGTGATATTTTAGGGGACTCAACCAAACTTCCAGTTTTGTATCTCCAAGTGCATTGGTATGTTTCATGAGTTTGGTAATACTATTGTTGTGCCTAAACAGAGAATCCCTAAGGAACTTGTACTCTCTTCCGTAAGGGCTATTGGCTATTTTGATGGTGTAGTACAAAAAAGGTATTGGAGGTTGTGGTATATTTATCAAGCTCAATGAGGAACATATTTTCCTATTAAATATTGGTTGTGGATCAGCAACCAATACTAAATTAGATCTTATGGATTTATGGTTCTTACTGGATTCACGTTGGATTTCACTTGGTTAAATGGGATTTTTTAGTTGCACATTTTTGGGGACTCCCTTACCATTATAAATTGGTTCAAAGGTAAACAAAAAATGGGATTGGTCACTCTGGAACAATGCTGCCAATGCACTTTGGATCCCTTCTCATTAAACATGTTCACAAAGAGTTCAATGTCGAGGCTGATAGGCTCTCCAAATTGGTGCTGTAATGCAAATTGAGGAATTTATCGAGGGTACCCTCTCCTTTGACGATATACACCACTTCTTCTGAAGTCTTCAAACTGATGTGCAATATCTTGGTAATCAGTATTAGTATTTTTGCATTATGTTTATCCACGGGATCTACTTAGGGAGCAATACTTTTGTGTAATTTTTGTATATGTAGTATGCTAGAATGTTAGTATGAACTTGCTTATGCAGATTTTGATGCACTGTTTGATCTGTACATTGCTATATTTATGATTTGGAGATAGGTGATGACTCGATGTAATGAACCATTTTCTTTGATTCCAATTGAATAGCAAGAAAATACGTATTTTTCATGGTGAAAAACAAAATGTTGGTTTCTATTATATTGTAACTACTTCATTTTTTAATATCTAATTTTGATTTAATTTGTCATTAAAAAAACATTAATAAAATTTTGATATTGATTAATTGGCCTATATGTAAAATTAAGTTTTACTCTACCAAATACAAAGTCCTTTGTAGTGAGTGCAATGAAAGATTAAGATAGTGCTGGCAAGACCTGTTTCTCATATTTGTATAAAAATAGGCATAAATGTTTATGTAAATTTGTTGTTACAAAGCTATGATCATAAATGGAAATAAAAATTGAAGTTTTGCTAATTGGGAATTAAGGTTTTAAATCTTTTTCAAAAGACAAAGATGTAGAAGGATAAACACTAGTTTACTATGGATCAAAACAAAAAAAACCTACATAATTTAAATGGATAAATTTAAGTGAAAACATTTTATGAATTCATCCATTTGATGGGGGAGCATTATGTTTTGAAAAATAACCTAAATTCATATATCATATTGGTTTTTTACATATTTTTAGTGTCTAACTTGCAAATATATTCGACTTTTGACATATATTAAGTGTCTTTATATGCACTTTTAGTAGAAGCCAACACCTATGGGAAGGTTAATTTTTCAACAACATCACACGATGGCCAAGAGCTGGCAATATGGTTCCTTCCAACAATTATTTTCCTCTTAAGTTCTAAAACCTCAATTAAATTGCCTCTTTATGAAAGATTCATTGAGATCTACAAATCTCCAAGGAATGGTTCTAGTGAGATCAATGCATTTCAGATCGAGATTTCCTAAGTTCATCAACTCTCTAGAAATAATGACACCATTGACATTATTGTCTAGAAGGAGTAAATTCGTAAAGTTCTTCATTTGTCCTTGGAAGAAGGTATACTCATACATGTCCCATGTAAGAAGGTATATTTCCACGGATGTTTTTGTTATAAATATCAAGGTAATACAATGCGTAGAGCTTATAACTATTTCTCGGTATGAAGCTTGTGAAGAGGTTGTTCTACAATATAGTAGTGAGATGCAATCCTATAAAAGGCCATTGATCAAAGATGGCAAGATGGGTTAATGACCTACTGTTCCATAGGGAATCCATTTGCTCAATCTATTGTAATATGATTCGATATACTCCAATGTGCCAAGGGTTTCAAATTCAGAAAATAAATAGACATGACCAAATTGCAAGTTGAATACAACTCTTAAGTCATCAAGCAAAAGCAAAATATAATATAACTAGTAATGGATAAACTCTATAAAATACAAAATCAAAATGATTTTGTTTAATCCAATTACAGCTCCATTCCACAATCAATGGGAACTCTTTATATTGTCATTGTGTTTCCATTTATTTCTTTTGGTCGCAATATATTACAATTTATAATGCAAAAACTTTATATCATACTAATATAGAAATGTTTTTTCTTAAGCCAATTACATTTCCATTTCGTAATCAATGGGAATGCTTTGTATTGTCATTACGTGTCCATTTATTTATTCTAAATTGAGTGCAAGTCACAAGAACACCCGTGGCATAGCATTGGAGCTTTGAAATCAAACAATGTGTCGTGTGCACAATCCACTCGAATGGCAAAGGAAGATATTTATCTTGGGCAACACTATTATTTTTTTTATTATACGGAATACAAGATTTATTAGAGCCATGCATTTGTCATCTAGAAAAAAAATGCACATGACATGTGTAAGCATGAGCGTAAAGATCGTTGACGCTAAAGTAACTCTTTATGTAATGTAATAGTTATTTTAAATTTCCATACATTCAAGAGACAATTGGGAAGATTTAGAATCTGAAAGTTGAATATTAACATGTATATATGTTTCAGATAATTATGAAAATTGCATTGGGCATGGGCTTCTCAATGAGGTGGGAAATCTATTCCGGGACAATTTTAAATAATTTTGGACTTTATATGGAATGTTATTATTTGAAGTTTTTTATGATATTTTGATGTAAAATTATTTTACTTTGTAACATTTTTAAGGTTGTTGACTTTATTAGGTGAATTATTAGTTGTTATTGAATTTACACCACACACAAATTTGCACTTTATAAGAATATCTTGACGTTTTAGTGTTATAGAAAGAGCTTCACATCCTTCTCTTTTTCATTAACAAAGTCTCTATGCTCAAGCCTTGCATGCAATGCAATCAAAATATTCTTGTGATCTTTATCCATTGATGTTCATTAATTTCCATGATCATACACCCACCTCGTGAATAACCAATTAAAATTTAGACCACATGAAGTTGAATGAAGGTTTATCAAATGAGCATCTTTCCCAAGAAAGTTAAACTCGCTCAAACATGTCTCTCATACACATCTACTACTTTGAGGATTGTCAATTTTATTTTTCATGTTATAGGGTTTCATTGCTTTAAGTAAATTTCCTGAGCATACAACTCATCCAGGCCCTTAGCATGTCATTTCATGAATTCCATGAGGGAAATATGTGCTTCCTTTCTTGATACCAACTCCACTATCAACCTATCCACATCCTTTTCTTGTTACGTTGTCAAAAATTTAAATGGGGGAAAACATTTCCCACTGTTTTCCTTGAGGAGGTACAAAGGATTTAGGATAAAAGCAACTGACTACACTAGATGATAATTTTATGTAAACCTTTTTTCAATAATCCCTTCGACATTCCCTTGATCAACATTGTATTTGGCACACCAATCCTTAACTATCATCCTCATAACATCCTAGATGTGGATGCATTGCCCCACCAAAGGCCTCTCAACCTCAATTCTTGAATCCTCATCTTCACCAACTTCACCAATGATAACATCACATCCAACTCATTGAAAAACCTCATATCCCCGATCATGTCTACAACCTCTCTGTCATGTGTATCCTCAACATAGTTAACCTTATAGGAATCATCCAATGATGTCACTTGCAATGCCCTCACTGAATTCGTCGCATCCTCTATCATCAGATTTGTATCTTAGATTTTTCTATTTACAACATCATCCCTCTATTCATGAATTGTATTCTTAGGTTATCTTAGTTAGCACCATTTGAAAAAAATTGCAAGTTGAGAATTCGTGTATGTGATATGGCTTTGCACTCTGTGAAGTTATGTGGGATGTTTCCCAATGATCTACCTAGAAACATTGAACTTTCCTTGTTTGATTGTAAGGTGGTGGGTATTTTAGGTACATATATTTCAACCTTCTTGATCGACCTGTTGTGGAGAAGGATGAAAATTTTATTCTTAACTTATTTTTCATTTAGAGGAATAATTCTATACCAACAATAACAAATCAATATTCATTGTAAGTTACTAGACTATGAAATACTAAGATCCATATCCACGGAATAGTAAATGTGTTATGGAGTGCCTTCTTTATTACTTGTTTTGTTTGATTTTTTTTTGGATTTGATTCTACCAGAAGAAATAACATTATACAAGAGTGATGAGACAAAGCTCATGGGGTATCATGTTGGATATAATGTGGTCATATTTGGACTAAGCTTTAGGTAGCAATTAAAGTTAGAGAAGTTCTTTAGGCACAAAATCTATGTACATTTATTTAAAGGGTATGAGAAGAGACAAAAAAATCCAACCATTAGAGTGGATTGAAGGTTTGGTGTTGACATTTGTAATGGCCATGGAGCCACAATAAATGGTAGGGGTTTGGGCTATGCTTTAATGGTGGTATTGTTTAAACAATTAGTGAGGAGTGTGTGGGAGGTTGAATATTACACTACCTCAATTTGCCATGGTGGACGGTAGGTCACTAAAGGAATTTCGCTAGCTCGTCGAGCCCCATAATTTTCAGCAATAGGGGCTTTGTGCCTTTGATAGATTATAAAATCATTGTAGTTCTTAAGGGCTAAGAGGTCCATTGATGTAAAACGTCAAGGGGATTCTTTGGCGGTGGGGAAGTTGGTTTCTTTTGAATCTCAAAGGTTGACAAATTATGATACAAGGATATGTCTAAAATATGGGTAAACTTTAGCTCATCGATTGTTTTTGGGTTTTTTTTCCCAAAACACCAATTTCGTTTTAGTTTTCCCTTTTCAACCATTTCACCCTCCAACAACAACATGTCCGCGTAATAGTGCACCTTTTTGAGAAATTGCTAGTATTTATGTCAAATGAAATGTGTTTTCGTATATGAGGGAAAGTTTGAGAGTCACTATTATAGATTCATCTTCTATCGACCAAATAAAATGACTGCACGTGTTTGCGTAAGACACGTACAGATAAAGATTCTTCTATTTTGAAATAAGTCATCATTTTGACTTCAAATTTTCCATGATTGCATTACAACATCGAGAAGAATTGGTTCCGTCCGCTCACAATTCAAAGAGACACATGGTATTCGTCGCATGCGCAAGCACTGGACGACCGACACATGCTTAATGGTGGCTACAATGATGGATATTGGTCATCATAATATTCAAACCGTGTGACGACTGCGATTGGATCGAGAACCTGGATGGCCAAGACAAGAGCCGTTGGTATGTAAGGGATCAGATTATGCCCAAGAGACAAATAATCGTCTCTCGACCATTATAGGTTCTCGATTATTGCTCCTTCGTCTAAGGTATTGGCTCATCTCAATTATTATATTTTGTTTGTGGTGCATTTTAGCATTCCCATCCTAGGTGGATGGGTGTGATTGCAATCATCATTCGGGGGCAAGGATCAAATTTGAAGGGATGGTATTAATTTCACTTTGAAATTTATATATCCAAAAAAAATCATATTTGAAATGGAAATAATAAATTTATAGCATCTTTAATAATAATAAAATGTGTTAAGAAAATATTGCATTTTTAATAAAATTTATGACACAAAATCAGTGAATACATAATTTTCATATCTAGAACAAACATATAACAATATTTGAACCCAAAATTCGATGACAAAATCTGACGACAAAATCCGACGACATCCGACGAAAAGTACTATTTTATCGGATTTCAATTTAAAATTTCGAATTTTGATTATTTTTTTTAAATTGCAAAATTAGTTGTCGAATTTCTGACTTACATTTCTATTGTCAAATTTCAACTCCACCTTGTCGGATGTTCGACTTCAAGGACGTTGGATTTCTGACTCCAATGTTGTCGGATTTCCGACCAAACTGTCGTCGGATATGCGGCAAAGTTTCGTCGGATTGGCGACATAATTTCCATTTTTGTTTGCAATGGTAACTAGGCCTTTTGCAATGGTAACTAGGTTAATATCGTCGGTTATTCGACGACTGTTGAATTTGAAAATATATAAATTAAAGAAACATTTATACATGTTTTTTTATAGAAGCAATGACTGGTTTGTATAAATTAGTTTATTCCTCGACGAACAGTTTGAGGAATTGTTTTATTCTTCAACAGACGGTTTGCAAAATTATTTTATTTCTCGACGGACTGTTTGTGGTCATCATTTTATTGACAAACGGTTTGCGGAAATTATTTTATTCTTCGACAAACCACCGTTTGCGAAAATAGTGATGCGAGGACCTTGATTTTTTAAGGTTTTCGATAGTCTTCATTGAATCTTTTTGTGACATTGTCAAATAGCAATATTACTAATCGAAACAAACAAAATTGACAATTACTTGCTAGACTGTGGGATGCAGCGAAAATAAGGGGTGATGGAAAATGTTATTGTTCATGTAGTCAATGCAGAGGATTTAAGAGGAGAAGAATATTGATCACAACAACCACAAAACATTGTAGGAAACATGGACACACCAAGGGGGGTAATGGATATCGTCAATTTGTAAGTTTAACATTATAAAGTTTTTTATATTTTTTTCTTTGTTAAATTTATGTATTATTTTAATATTTCCTATATTAACTTATATCTATTGATGTCTTCATGTAATTATAAAGGAAAGAAATCATACGGTATATCTTCCAGAGGAAGTTCTTTTAGAACAAGTACCAGAGGAACATGGAGCTATGCTTAATAGCGAACAAGTTAATAATCCTATTGAAGAAGATGATCATACCGATAACGTAGTTGAAGATGATGGTACAAATACATTGATCCATGATTCATTTAATGTTAGAATGGATGATGATGATGAAAATTATCATGAAAATATTGATGACTTTGATGATCTTCACGATATACCTCTTCTTGAGAAAGCATACAAACCCCTTTATGAAGGCTCCAAAACAAATCGTCTTTGTGCTATATTGTTGATAATAAACTTGAAGGTTATGAATGGTATTTCAAACATATCAATCACATGGATGTTAAGGTATTTAAAATAATACATCACATATATATAATCGTGATAAAGGTTATATGTGTTCCTCTAATAACTAATGTATTATTAATTCATAATTCAAATTAATACAGATGAAATGTATTTCGTTCATATTATTTATATATTATATTAACTCTATTTTTATTTTTATTTGATGTAGCTTGATAGCTAAATTTTTGTTACCACCATCAAATATTTTACCTCACACATATCGAGATTTATCTTTCATCATGAAAGAGATTGGAATGCATTATGAAGCAATTCATGCATGCCCCGATGACCATGTTATATATTATAATAAGCATGAATTTGCAACAAAATGTCCGAAATTCCATATAAGTAGATATCGAACATATCAAGTAACAAAAAAGGTGCCTCACAAGGTTCTTTGTTATATTCCCATCATTCCACATTTGCAACGACTGTTCAAGTGAAAAAACATAGCTCAATTGATGGATTACCATGAAAGGAACATAAGTCAAGATGATGTTATTTGAATGCATGCAGATGGTTCTGCATTTAGAGATATTGAGGAAAAGTAGCCTCGCTTTAAAGAAGAACCATGTAATCTTAGGATTTTTTGGCAGCATATGGTGTTAATCCATTTGCACATATGAGATCCATTTACACAATGTAACATATTTTTGTTATCAACAATAACATTCCTCCATGGATGTCAATAAAGAGGGAGCACATAATGTTGTCGATGATTATTCCACCCACGTATATTATGTCTACAACTGTTTTATTTTTAATGTAGTTGTGGCATCTCATTTGTCATATTTTGTTTCCTAATGTCATATATATATATATATTACTCTTGTGCATGGTGTATATATCTTAATGGTTCTCATAATTATATATTTTATATGTACTTCAAATCAATCAGGTAAGTTCCAAGTTAAAGATATGAATGTATATATCAAACCTCTTATAGATGAGCTACTGAAGTTATGGAATGGCATCGGTATGTATGACGTATCTAGACCAATACGACAAAGGCAATTTCAATTCCATGCAATGCTTGTATGGACAATACATGAATCCCCAGGGTTAACCTATTTTTGTGGTTTGTATTTTTAAGTTCCACTCTAATTGCATTTAATTTTATGAACTAGTTAATATAGTTAATATAAAATTATAATTGACATCGATATTCCATATCTATATGTAGGTCTTCAGACAAAGGGAAAATTTGCATGTCCAGTTTGTGGTCCTAAGTTAAAATCTCGCCGCTCAAAAAGATTAAGAAAAGAGGTGTTTAATGAGTATAGGCACTTCCTCTATAAGAATCATAGGTATAGAACAACCAAAATAAACTTTTCAATGGGAAGCAAGAGACCGCATTAAAACCACAAAGAACGACACCTCACCTTTTGAAGTTGCAATATAATATAAATCGTCAAGCTGGTACGTATGGATCATTGTATATGAATTGTTATGTATTTTTTTTATTGTGTGTTTTTTTTCTGTAGTGGCCATAATTGATTTCTGTAATTTATTTATAAACTAACATTCATGATGTCCGTCGTGATCACGAAGTCATTAATGTGCTTCCACGAGGAATGAAAAGTTATCCTAAACAATTCAGTAGGTTTCCCTACTATGAGCACCTACAAATTGCTCATCTGTTGGATACAATGCATATCAGAAAGAATGTGTTTGAAACATTATGGAAACTATTGGATCTAAGGAGCGACAAAGAAAGAATTGTGAAATTTTGCAAAGACATTCAAGAAGGAAACCATGCAATGAAAGACTCCATTCAATTTCATAGCAACGGATACCAAATTAATATAAACTCAATTCCATGGATGTTAACGGAGCAACAAAGTAATGTTGTAAAAGAAGTCATGCAGAAAATTAAATTTCCTACTGGATTCTGTGCGAACATGAAGAATATCATAACAAAGAAAGGTGATTTTGCGAAGGTGAAAACGCATGATTGACACATCTTCTTGAAGGTAATTATTATGATTATATCCATATAATTATTGTTTTTTTTAACTCTAGTGCATATTGTTGTTATTTTGTTTGTATACTCTTTGTTTAAAATGATGTGGTTTGTATATTGCTACAGTATGTTTTACCTCTCTCTCTCCTGGAGAACTTCGAAAACAATGTCAAACAAGTTATATACACTGCAAACAATATTGACTGCATGAAGGTATGGATTGAAAGATGTGAATAATCAGGTCATGGAATATCATGGGAAGGTGTGGCTTCATTGGTTAAAGCAACACATCACAATGGGGATACCAATATTACACAAAGGGAAATCGATTTAGCATATGGTTTAAAAGATAAGCATGCAAGCATATTAATCAACCTCTCTATTTTTTTTTTTGAAAATTACATATTGATGTACACATTATTTTTTTCCTTGTATGACTGCATAAACATGCACTTAATCATAAATAGTGAATCATTCTGTAATCTTTTCGTGTATGGATTCTTCTAGGTAAAAAACCATAAGACTATGGTGTGCAATGGACGTAGATATCAAATCAAAAAGTTGGATGAAACAAAGAAAACATCATATTGTGGGATATCTCCAGTCTTTGAGGTGACCAATGTTTCATCTGGAAGTGACAGACATCCAGAACTCTCAGAAAATCGATACTATGGGTATCTGGAAGATATTCTTTAGTGTGACTTTAAATCCTTCAAGGTAGTTTTGTTCATTGTCAAATGGTACAGGTTACGATTGAATCAACGTTATTATGACATAACTATTATTGAACATGATAATGAATTTACGATGGTAAATACAAGGTTATTTGAACCGGGAATGGATCCCTATGTTCTTCCAAGCCAATGTGAACAAGTATTTTACTCTGAGGTTCCAGGCAAAGCGGGTTGGTCATTTGTTGTGAGACATGATCCAAGGGGAAGGCCAATAAAGTATAACCTAGAGGAAGGTAAAGAAGAGGGTTTGGAAGAAGAATATGACGATGAAGATCATGATCAACATGAGTTATATGATCATGATCTAGAAGAAGACGTCGAAGAATTAGTTGAATTAGATGATGTAGCAGAAAATTCCCATGAAAATGATATCGATGATGACATGATGATTGTAATTGACTTAGATGATGATGATGATGATATGGCCAATCCTTACAATGTTGAATCTGTTGGATCGGGTGATACAAATGATGAATTGGATGAAGAAGATGATGAATTCTATTGAAGTGTACGAGGTACGTAGTAGTATATCTACTCTATATATTTTGATTGAATCTTGCAATTGAAATATTGAATTTTATTGGTACTCAAAATTCAATAATTTTGAAATATTATTTTTATCTTATTTAAAAAAAATGAGTAACTAACATTAATGAGATTATATTACAGAGAGGAGAAAATATTTGGCTAAAATAATCCGTGAGAAGTATCCAAATCGCATACCTGTAAGATCCAATTCTTGTTATATTGTAAAATATAAGTTACTTTATGATATGTTGAATTTTTAAATATTTGACTATTATCGTATTTTTTGATTTGCAAAAGAAATGAATTTCATCAAATAGAAGATTCAAATAATATTTCATTTTGATTGTAGTTGAATAGATCATCATTTTGGATTTGAAGATATATGATTCAACTAGTAGATTTTACAGTGGGACAATTTGTAGATATGATACACAAGGGAATAAATGTAGGTGTATAGAAAGCAATATTTATTTTTATGAACAATGTGCTTCCACCTACTGGTAAGTTAATTCTTATCAATTTTAATTTGATGTTCAAATTTGTAGCTAATATTGTTTGGAATTTTCTATTTCAATACTTAAGTCCATCGTATTTCAATAATGATGGCCTAAACATGAATATGCATATCTCCACCGTATTTCAATAACGATGACATGGAGATCAAGTACTGATGTTTGTTTTTTGTGGAATTTCACAGATCTCTAAAATGAATAGCAAGCTAAATAACTATCAGTTCAATGTTATGTTCTAATCATAGTCAATGTAATTCTTTATCCTTTCAATCAATTTAAGGATTTTGGTGTGAATTAAGGTGGTTATTAACATAATTTAGAGTTGTCCTCTTACAATCAACATCATCATCGTCATCGTCATTGTCATCATCGTCATCGTCATCGTCATCATAAATAACATCATCATAATCATCATCATTGTCATAACCAACATCATTGTAATCATCGTCATCATCATCATCATCGTCATCGTCATCGTCTTCATCATCGTCATCATCATCATCATCGGCATCATCATCATCATCATCATCATATTTATCATTTCATATGACATCAACATCGTGATCACCATCAAACACGACTGACACTAACAATTCAAGCAGTAAAAACCATACGCATAGATTAAGTAATGTGCTACGTGGGGCCAACGTTTTTTTATATAGTGACAGCTTGGTATGAAATTTGGCATGGTTAGACTAGACGCATGAATTGATGGTGTGGGAGGGTTTCCAGACTCAAACATCATCATCATCATCGTCATCGTCATCGTCATCATCACCATCATCATCATTGTCATCGTCGTTGTCGTCGTCATCATCATCATCATTATCGTCATTCTCATCATCATCATCATCATCATCATCTTCATCATTTCATATGACATCAACATCGTGCTCACCATCTTCATCATGATCATCGGCATCATTAAACATGACTGACACTAACAATTCGAGCAGCAAAAACCATACCTATAGATTAATTAATGTGCTACGTGGGGCCAACGTTGAATTTTTTTATATATGTGTCGTCTTGGTCTGAAATTTGGTATGGTTAGACTAGACGCATGCATTGACAGTGTGGGAGGGTTTCCAAACTCAAACATCATAATCATCATAATCATCATCATCGTCATCATCATCATCATCATCATCGTCATCATTGTCATCATCATCATCATCATCATCATCATCATCATCTTCATCATTTCATATGACATCAACATCATGATCACCATCTTAATTGTGATCATCATCATCATCAAACATGATTGACACTAACAATTCGAGTAGCAAAAACCATACCTATATATTAATTAATGTGCTACGTGGGGCCAACGTTGAATTTTTTTATATATGTGTCAGCTTGGTCTGAAATTTGGCATGGTTAGACTAGACGCATGCATTGACGATGTGGGAGGGTTTCCAGACTCAAACATCATCATCATCATCATCATCATCATCTTCATCATTTCATATGAAATCAACATCATGATCACCATCTTCATCATCATCATCATTATCATCAAACATGTCTGACACTAACATTTCAAGAAGCAAAAACCATACCTATATATTAATTAATGTGCTACGTGGGACCAACATTGAAATTTTTATATATGTGTCGACTTGGTCTGAAATTTGGCATGGTTAAACTAGACGCATGCATTGACGGCGTGGAAGGATTTCTAGACTCAAACATCATCATCATCGTCATCATCATCATCATCATCATCATCATCAACATCATTACCGACAATAACAATTCGAGCAACAAAAACCATACCTATAGATTAATTAATGTGCTACGTGGGGTCAATGTTGAATTTATATATATATGTGTCGGCTTGGTATGAAATTTGGCATGGTTTGACTAGGCACATGCATTGACAGCATGGGATGGTTTCCAGACTCAAACATCATCATCATCATCGTCGTCATTATCATCATCATCATCATGAATGACACTAACAATTCTAGCAGCAAAAACCGTACCTATAGATTACTTAATGTGCTATGTGGGGCCAACGATGAATTTTTTATATATGTGTCGGATTTGTCTGAAATTTGGCATGGTTTGACTAGGTGCATGCCTTGATGATGTGGGAGGGTTTCCAGACTCAAACATCATCATCATAATCATATGTGTCCTCTATGTGGAATATGGGAATCGTTATGAGATTTTGCATACTATAGATGAGTCTTGAGGAATTGTATATGATCAAGGGAGGGGATTAAGGGAGGAGAATAATGTCCTTAATGCATAAATTAATATTATAGGAATTATGGGACATGATATATCCATTAAATCACCACTAGAAAACTCTATAAAGTACATTTTTCCTTGAGTGGAATATGGGTACCATTACGAGGTTTTGCACACAAGATATGGATGTATAGACTTTGGCCAAATATGAAGCTTCTATGGACCTAGTTTGTGAACTAGGCCATCAACCACCATATAAATTTGGATCATTGTCCTTTGGTGGGATATGAGTGTCATTAACACCTTTTCTATACTAGGCATAAAAAAATTAACAAATAATGCATAAACATAATGATACAAAAAATACATGACCATGGATGTTACAAAGGGCACAAGGAAGTGAAATTTGAGTGTGACTACAACACATGCAAGGAAAACAATGGCCTTAACTTTCCTAATGTTGGCATCCAATTTCTTCTGGGCATATGGATTGGTCAATGTGAAAGGTGCATAAGGTTTCTCACATGCCATTAAAAGTGATGGAACATTCCAAGTTGGTACTAAAGTAAAGATTAATTTGTTGGTAGAGTTGAAGTAAGATCATAGGAGGGGGGGGAGATACCAAACATGTATCCCAAGGGTTGTCCTTGGAATGGATAATGAAACCATTATGGTGGTACTAATCATGCTAGAGTTTGGGAAGAGAGGGGTATGTGATTCACAGGGATACTTGGATGGGAATAATACAAAGGAGGGATCCAACTAGTGGGTGGGTTTATCTCACTTTATTATAATGTGGGATAAAAGGGCAACATGAGCTCTTGTGGCATAAAAAATGGAACATCATGGGTAGGTTGCACATTGTATACTATTTATGATGTAGTGTTTTCCTCATTAAATGATGTGATGGTGCACATGGGAGAGAGTGAGGGAATCATACCTTGATATGACCTAAGTAATGTGGACTATTTGAAGATGTTGGGGCCCATAATGATGTAAGATGAGATGTATCGGTTAGCTTTGATGTTGGACAAGACATTGTATAGGTTGGTAGCTAGCATGGGTTCTTAGTATTTAAAATTATCCAAATAAATGACCTTTACCTCATGGGGAAACATCATAGTGTGAAATACTAAGGAGAAAATCACCTCATGTCATACATATAAATACACCTAAGAAGAAAGTACTCAAATAAATCATCTACAACTTCTATATCAATTAAGACCATATTACGAACCTAGTTTAAGGAGGACATTTTGAAGAGCCCTTCAAGCTAGGATGGATGGTCATTGTAGGCCCAAATGTTAGTTTTGGAGGGGACTATATTATGGGAGCCTAACTTCTCCTAGAATATTGTGGACATGACATAAGAAGAAGTACTTTCATAAATGCTGCACTAATGTATGATCATGTTTTTTTTTATCATGAATAGACTTTGAAATGCATTATAAGGGGGGTTCCTCGACTCAAATTTATTTAAGTTGAATTCCATTGAGCATGAATGTGATGGATCAATAGCACCCACAACATAGAGTAAGGACTTTAGTTGAAAATCATAGGTTTATAAGATCTCAACGGATGACATAGAGGCAGGTGAGTGGGCCAAATCATCTATGATACTATAGTTGTGTCAAGCACACACAATTAGGTTATGCAATATATAACATAAATGTGCCTTGGGTACATAGGGTGTAAGGGAAACATTAGGTTGAGGGATACACAAGGTATAATTAATGGAGTTTTTGGTGTCATTGTGGTCCCCTGGGTCGCAACATAAAAAATAATTGGCATCCACTCTAGTTTGAAGCTCTTGCCATGAGCTCTTCCAAAAATCCTATTGAGCGTTAAGGCAATGAACCTGTATGGGACCCTTAAGCTCGCTGTGTCATATTCTCCCGTCGGCCTGGTTCTGAAATTTCTTCCAGGCAATAGCATTCTTTTGAGAGTCTCAACAAGGTCCATTCTAATGTTTTTTAACCAATCGTCAGACAAAAATATTTGTGGTTCTGGCAGGTGGCAGGCCAGGGCTACGTATCCTGGGCTATAGGCAGCATAGCCTTGCTTGTCAACATTCTCCAGGATCATAGTGGTTACATCTGCCTGGGGAAGAATCCAACCAATCACTTCAGAGCATGGGAAGAGCTCTAGTCTTGTGGCAATCTTCATTAGTGAAGATTTCTCTATATTGGCGTATATGCCTTCTTCCTCCAGGCCCATATCAGGCACCTCTCAGTGCATGATCAACCTGTATATCTCTCCCCATTGGTACTCAGGCTCTACACCAGTCATACACTTGGTGTCCTCATAAATATACTCGGTTTTAGTGACAACTTCCATGTCGGGGTCTTCTTCGACCACAGGTGCCTTCTTCTTTTGTCGCTTCGACATTTTGAGTTCGGAATCTTCTTGTCATATATGAAATTATAATCATTAGGCCATTTCCGGCTAAGTGGCAAACATTGAGACAACAACGTGCAGTGTTTCACTTCCTCTATGTTTAACATGATGGAAATTAGTTAACTGAAGCAAATATGTGCAAAGCTAACAATGCTGTCTAATACTAAAAATAGTCCTATCAACAAATCTCAAGTGGGGAAACAAAATCTACATTAAAGTGAAGAGACCTCGGGCTCTCTGTGGATGCCATGATTATTGCGCTGCGTGGAATAACATGGGAACTCATTCAAGTTTTCGATGGTGCACCTCAACAAAATACTACTCATGCAATCTGTGATCAATATAACTCTTTGCGGTGCTATACAATCCCCAACTAGCTCGGGTTCGAAACCGACCGCGAATCGGGTCACTTGAAACAGTGCGGCTTTGGTTTGAAAGAAACGGGCAACACGAAAAAGGGGCAACTGGTCTAACATCACAGGGAGGCCATGAAAAAATCTTCCCAAACAGCCTATCAACAAATGGGGCAGACTGGTGTAGACAGCGTAATGACCGTCTGCACCAATCTCCCAACCACCAAGTGCAGGGTTGAACGCATAACGGTCGTGGGGGGGGGGAAACTACCCTGTGGGCCAAAAGACGCCCCCACTGACAGTTACACTACAAGCCCCCCACTATATATGCATGTAAATAACGGGGCCAAGGGAAAACGACCGTAGAAAAAAACTAACCGTGGACCAACATCAAAATGCTCAATAGAACGGAACGGGTAAGGCGAACAAGATCCTACCTGGCAGTGCTGCGAGACCGGCGGGAAGAGGACTGTCAAGCTTTCGCGGTTGAGACACCTGGGAACGTGGGTACATCGACAATGGGGGTCCTTGCGAGCTTTAGCGAACGACAACGCACGACAACGACAGTGCACGATAGTTGGAAATAGCAATAGAATAATCCACATGCCCGACCCCATATATATATGGTCAACTATGAGTGGCGGGAGAAATATTGGATGGTGGGAACATAAGGATAGAAGGTCGCAAGAATATCTCTTTCCACAACGCCAGGTGGTAAAACCACTAAGATAACTGTCGAGACATCCGCATCGGAGCTCGCAAGACTAAACGTCGGAGCCATAGTGGAATCAGGAGCCGCAACGGCGGAATCATAAAGGGCGCGACCTTCCGCAATAGGCAAAAATCTGAATCAGAGGAAAAAACCACTAGATGACCAGAAAGATAGTGCTTTTTGCAGCCGCAACGGCGGAAGCCCAAAACTCAAGGATCGGCGAAACAACAAGGCAAGGTTTGAAAAGTCACAGCAATAATCAGGAGACTTCGTAGTATGCCATCCGCAATTGCAGAGAATGAAGTAACAAGACATTCCGACGCGAAACCAAAAGTTAGCCGATTTAGAAAAACACACCGGAGAAAAATATCGAAGCTAAAGCTTGTTATTTCTCTGCAACGGCGGGAACACAAGCAAATAAACTTCCGACTTAGACACTTGAAAACGCATTCAAAGGAAATGATAAACTTAAACAAGTGGTGGATCAATTCAAGCATTAGAAAATATCTTTCTGAAGAATCATTAGATCAAATCAAAGGAGAAAATCAAACCGATATAAGCAAAAGGAGGGTCTCGAAATTTTTTGAATTTTGGGAAAATGTTGCAGTTGCAACAATTGGCGACTACCTGGTGAACCCTGGATTTCTGACTTAACTTCTTCCCAGTAAAGGACTGTCTAGCTCAAAATTGAAATCTTCTAGATGTTTGTATTCCTAAGCTGGCCAACCCATGCATTTAAATCATTGAGAAGCAGTTCATTCTTAGGGAAATGGTAACATCAGAAATATTTGCAAGTCTGAATAACTCTTTTGAGGCCCAATAAGTGAGATTTATTTTACCCCTATCTTTGGGTAGTTTTTTAGCTCGGACACCACAGGATTGTAACATATGGTAAACAACACTATCCCTTTGTTCCTCATTCCCAGGCCAAGTGCACTTTTGTTCCATTTGAACTTTAGTTCTTGTGAGTCCTCCATTTGCCTTTCTTTCTAAATTTTATTCAAGCTACTCTATCCATAGTGTCCTTTTGTGTGAGAGAAGAATTTACTTTTCATCTCACGGACGGAGAAGAACTTTTGGCAATTTGAAGTTCATGCTTTTGATATCTTTGCTTTGATATGTATTGTTTCTTTTAAGGAGTTTTGACTCTTGATAGACTTTAGGCTTTTCTGAAATCATGGCATGGGATCATTTATATATGATACACTATTTACCTTGCTTCCTTTCCATGGGTCCGTAGCTATCACTCCCTTGGACACTTTAGATGTGAAATGGATGGAGCCTCGAAATAGTATTCCAGACCTCTTAATTCGGAGTTATTGACTGGGGTTAAGTAGGACTTCAATGAATGCATGGCCAATTAGGAAAACTGCTACTAGAAGACATTCTATGTTTTAAAAGCACAGTATTTTGCTCAAGATTTCAGTTAATTAAGAACCCTGATGTTTCCATTGCAACCAAAAGTTTGCCTCTTTATTCAAAACCAAAAGAACTAGCAACAAAGCATTAAATAAAAACAACATCAATTTATTTATGTACAAAGCAAAAAGAAAAGAAAATGTGTGCCCGCCCTTAAAAATTCTTCGATCCAACGAGTTAAAGGGCTAGGCTGTAGTGTAGGCCAAAAACCTATCCATGGTCTAAGTGTACCATTTTTGAAATTGAAACCATGTCTACTAGTCTACAGTCATTCTTATCAGCCTGAGGAAGTTGAAGGAGCTCAGGCTGAGCGTCAATCATAGAACTGGCCTTTCCTAAGGTATGATACCTTAATTCCAGTTCGGTTAGATAATTTCCCAGGACAGAATTAGCAGATTCATTACCTTCCCCTAGCTGAGTGACAGTATGCTTCATGTAGGGTTCCCTCAAAATTTTAATCTGATTCGGGGTACCCTTAAGAGGTAACCATAAATGAGACCAGTCTGAAGCAAAATAACCTTTTAAACTGGCAGACCAATCTCAGTTGAGAATAATCCCATACCCATCCGGTATATCAGCCACCAAAATGTCAATAAATTGACATATCTTGTTATTTGCCGATAAGCGTATGAGAACATTCTTCATTTCTCCCACTACTTTGACACCTGTTCTATCTAGTTGCACTACTTCCCAAGCTATAGGCTATGGCTTCCCATTAATCTTTTTGCAAACTTCAAGTGGCATAACATTTACTGATGACCCAGAATCTACCAAACAATTATGCACATCATGATTTAGTATTTCTAGAGTCAAAAGAAAAGGCGGGGTTTTAGCTTTTTCTTCCCATCTTGGTTCTATGTCTTCTTCTCCCGGTTGATTTGGAGTGGGTATGTCTTTTTTAAGCTCCTCAAATTTTCTAGTGTTTCCTTCATCAACATCTACCTATCCTTTCACAGGTCTGACAGTCTCATTGATTGGCTCTGTTTCCTGATTAACAATAGTGACTTCAGGTGTTTTATCTTCAATATTATTTATCTGTCTCTTGACATTTGTTTGCAACCTCTTAATCTTTGAAATTGTTGCATTGTCTTTAATCATCAAACCCATGTCCTTTGTTGCTGTAGGTGTGTATTCAGACTTAAACGCACTCTCTTATGTGTCAAAAAGCGAGACACCATCCCATAAGAACATGTATCATCTTCTTGTTTCTCTATGGTCTTGTTTTTCTTTTCCTCTTTACCACTGTCCTTAGTCAATTTAGAGTCTAGCAGCTGATTCATAACCAATGTCATTGAATTTAACCATTGAGGACACTTCTTTTCAGAATGAGGTTGTTGGTGGAAAGTGTAGAAATTATCCCCACCTACCTTTGTTATATTCACTGATGCTGACTTGGGTGAAGGGATCTTCAATTGGTTGTTATCCTCCCTTTTTTGGTAGTAGGGTTTGTAAGTTTTCTGAACTTCCCTTTCTTTCTCCAGATCTATTATTCGTTTGGATAGTTTCTGAATCATTTTCAGCATTCCCTCAAAATCATGTGATTGTTCCTCTTTAGGTTTAGACAGCAATAAGGTTCTTCTCCCGATATTTTTTTCCTCAGGTTGCTTGGGATAGTCTTCTATACTTTCCTTTTCAGCCTCTACCCTTTCTGCTTCTTCATAAGTCTCTACCAACATAGGTTGAGCTTTCATTTTGGTAAACATGGCTAGCTCAGGTCCTAGGGCTGAGGTATAATATTCAATTAATACTTTGTCTGAGGGTCTGTCAGTTTCAGAAAAGTTCTTTAAGTATGTTGAAAACCTTTGAGTAAAATGATGTACCTTCTCATATTTTTTTTTTTTTTTAAACAAGGCCTTTCATTAGTGATGCATGTGTCTTTTGGGCTGCGTATTTACTCCTGAAAATCCTTTCAAATGTGTCCCAATCAGGAATAGAGTTTGCAGGCAAACCGAAATACCAATATGCTGCTGCCCCTTTAAGGGTATGTGGGAATAATCTACAGATCACATCCCCGTGTTCCCCGTCCCTTAAACCTTCTATTGCTAAATAGAAACTTTGCAAGTGGTCATCTACAGCAGTCTTTTCATCAGGGTCAAACTTAGGAAGCAGTTTTTCAAAGGCTTGAGGTAGGTTATACAGTGGAGGTGTTAGGTTCAAAGGTGATCTAGCTCTCCAAGCCGGCGGTGGGTTGGGCTGATTCACATTTATACCGGCCATGAGTGAAGGTGAAAGAACCGGAGTCTGAGTGAGAATTAACGTAAGGTTAAACCAGGCTTACTTGCTTCAAGGGTAGAAACAAAGCTTGTAAGTACTTGGGTTAAGCCAAAAGATTCCAAATATCTGCTGGTGGGGTAATCTTGGGAAAATAGGTTTCCACGGCCAGCCATGCACTGGCTGCCCTCCTTCTAGCGCCATAAACTGTTGAGGCCTGGAAATTCGCAGGAAACAACAGCAAGGGATTCTCCCCAGTCAATGTTCCCAACTAACCCGTGACTGTTTGGTAAAGGGAATCCATCCGGTTTGCGATCCGGCTACCGTAGGTCAAGTAACAAAAGGGTTTACCGGTTGCGGCCTGGTCCACTGTATGTCTTTTTGTATTTTTGACTTTAGATATGATATGCACGTGCCTAATTAACCATGCAGGGTGATAAAGGATGCAAGGAGTAGTCACAACGTGATGCGTAGGTTCTTACCTCTTGTCTTAGAACTCACAAGCATCTAAATCACATATGCAGCAATAAAGTAAAACTAACTATCTACCTATCCCCGGGGAGCCAAATTGTGACTTATTTATGAGTAATGTATATGGTACATGCATTATAAAGAGAAATTATAGATAGTTGATATTCCTTCCCACAACACATGAACGATAAAAGATATTTAGACAATCAGATAGCTAATTGTTTATGAACAACATTCATTACTCATGGTGGTAGTTTCACAGAATAAACCAGAAATCATTCAAACAAGAACATAGGCTCTAAGAGTTAGAACGATCTCACAGTTCATGGACAAAAGCTGAAAAATGAAATATTTCATCTTTCACCAATCCACAGCATAACATTTGAAAGTTCCACCAAACTTTCTCTGACAGGCAAACAATAATTCTTTATTGCAAAAAAAAATAGTTCTTCTTACAATACTCCCTTTTTGTCTTACTGGGAAAAAAGTCCTTTGTTCTTCTAAGGCTTCTATATTTATAAAAAAAGGATGAGACTGTTGGGCTGCCCACAAATAACCCTTGGGCTTACCAACTCTTTGCCTCCCAAAATTTCACCTTCCTCAAATGTTTACAAAATCGTTACATATTACACAAGTGAACAATCCTTCACGAGGAGGGCCCCACTTGGGTATTCAAAAATTTCTTCAACGCCAAAGCTTCAGAGGCGATGACTTCAAACGCAAAAGGTTCCAAAAATTGAATGTTTATCTCGAACTTCGCAGCCTGGTTCTTGATGGCCTCAATTCTGGCCGCACTCAAACGAAGATGATCCTCCAATAGCTGCACACTGATGGCGGAATGATCTACTTCACTCGTTAAGATCTGGTCATCGAGGGCCTTAATGTGTTGTGTTTTTGCTTCCTCCTCTTGATACCTCTTCTGTAAAAACTCCACAAATGAGTTGTGGTCTAGAAAAACATCTAGCCTCTGCTCGGCTTCTACTTGGCATCGGTTATAGGTAATCAGGAGCCTTCTGAAGAATTCTGTGCATGCTCCTTTCATATTTCTAACAGCCTTTTTGAAATCCTCTGTTGTGTTTATAGAAAACTCTAATAAGTCGTAATCCTACTTAAGGGCCTGTCGATCTTTCGAGGGCAGCTCTGCAGGAGTTTCTTCATTATTTTCTAGCCTTGCCATTCTTGCTGTTAGGACTTCCAAGACATCCTGCGATCTATCAACAAAATAAAAGGAAGTCTCCAGAATTTCCTCTAATCGGCCGTCTATTTGCAAAACTTTGCATCTCTCTTCTTCTATGGCAGTCTGCAGCTGAAGCATCTTGGCATTTTGTGCCAGCACATGTTCCTTGAAAGGTTGGAGGTCAACCTGCTGCTCTTTTTCTTCTTCTAAAGCGGTTGTTAGAGAAGAAATCTGCTCCCGAAGTTTCATCTCTTTTTCTTGAGCTTGCTTCTCATTTGCCTCTCCAAGGTGGTCATTTGCAGCTCTAAGTCTTCTATCTTTCCCAGCAGCTGTTCCTTCTCAACCCTTAGCTCTCGATACTCTTGCTGCACTCTCTCTAGACACTCTTGTGTAGTTTCCATAGACCTCCTTTCTGCTTGGAGAACCTGCAGTTCATCCTTTGAAGACCTCATCTCTTTTTGCATGTCCTCATATTTTCTCTTCAGCTTACTGCTTTCTTCTCTCTCCTTTATTAATGTGTCTTTCAGTTGAGAAGAAGACTTCTTGGATTGCTCCAGCTCTGTCATGATTTTGTCTACGTTATCCTCCGAAGCGTGGATCAATGCATCTCCTGCTCTAATGGTGAATCTGGGATCTTGATCGGTCCCATATACAACGGCTGTATCCATTATCATCTTCCCGGACAGACCTCCTGTTTCGACCCTTTTTTCAGTTCTCTTCACTATCCTCTTTCTTTCCTTGTCATAGAAGACAGTATTAAAATCAGGGATTTCTTCCCCTACCTTCTATACAAAAGGGACCAGTTTAAGTGTGGGGACCATAGACTGTCCAGGTGTGCTGACAGCAGGTGCTTCTAGGTCCTGAGCCTTGGGGTTCTCAACATCTCGAGTCTGAATGTCAGCTGTGTCAGAGGCTGACTGTTCTAGAGCTTTCTGAGTCAACTTTATCTTCTCCGCTTCCTATTTCTGTAGCTCCTCGTCAAGCTTTCTTTTCCTTTCTCGCATCTTCTTCTACCTTTTTGGATGCCTCTTGGGCAGCTCTTCTTTTTTCTTCCTCTTCTCCCCGAAGCCGCCCTGCAGCCTCTTGGGCCAACCTTTGGGCTTCTTCATTTCTTTCCTTGGCTTCTTCATCATCTTTTGCTTGTTCATCTTGCCCTTTCCCACATTTGGTGGTGATCTTCTTTTTGAACCTTTTCCTCAAGGCTGTTATGTTCAAAGCACTGTGGAAGACGGACTCTTCTCTGTCCCAATGGTGAGTGTATTTGAAATGGACGTTGTTCTCTTTGCAGTGTTTAGCCACTTTGCTGTGAGTCATTTCTGTGGAAGGGCATTTCGCCAAAATGAAGCTTTTCCAATTATTCCACAAACTCGTCTGCTTTCTTTACTCTGGTAAACTTATAACTCCCTAACTTGAAAGGCAAAGGGGGATAGGCAACCTTCTTATGTTCAAATAAAAATCTTCCTATGCCATCCAGGAAGACTTGCCTAACTGCCTCTTTATGAATGATGTAGTCTGTGGCATATTTGGGTAATAGGGAGGGTGCTCTGGAACCTCCAAACATTCTGAAGTAGAGGCCATCCTCAGTCAGATAATAATCTCCATATTCTTCAATTACCTGCAATTCCTCTTCTGACATGCAGTCACATTCTTTCAGAAAAATGAGAGTATACAATGGCATGATGAAATGTTCACAGGCCTCCCGGTAATGACTGTGGTACTTGTGTGCCCACAGTGGCTTGTATGCAGAATAAACAGGCATCCTCTCCCTGTCCCATATGCACCTCAGGCCTGGGAAAGGTTGATTGCATAGTATACAATCAACGAGTATGGAACTCATGTAAAATTATGACCTCTTTTGGGACACTCCTCCCAAAGCTGAGGCCATGCAGGCTGAAAGACTATTTGACACTATGTTGTCCTAGTTGAAAATGGTCCCCTGGGTCGCAACATAAAAAATAATTGGCATCCACTCTAGTTTGAAGCTCTTGCCATGAGCTCTTACAAAAATCCTATTGAGCATTAAGGCAATGAACCTGTACGGGTCCCTTAAGCTCGCTGTGTCATATTCTCCCATCGGCCTGGTTCTGAAATTTCTTCCAGGCAACAACATTCTTTTGAGAGTCTCAACAAGGTCCATTCTGATGTTTTTTAACCAATCGTCAAACAAAAATATTTGTGGTTCTGGCAGGTGGTAGGCCAAGGCTATGTATCTTGGGCTATAGGAAACATAGCCTTGCTTGTCAGCATTCTCCAGGATCATAGTGGTTACATCTACCCGGGGCAGAATCCAACCAATCACTTCAGAGCATGGGAAGAGCTCTCGTCTTGTGGCAATCTTCATCAGTGAAGATTTCTCTATATTGGAGTATATGCCTTCTTCCTCTAGGCCCATATCAGGCACCTCTCAGTGCATGATCAACCTGTATATCTCTCCCCATTGGTACTCAGGCTCTACACCAGTTATACACTTGGTGTCCTCATAAATATACTCGGTTTTAGTGACAACTTCCATGTCGGGGTCTTCTTCAACCACAGGGGCCTTCTTCTTTTGTCGCTTCGTCATTTTGAGTTTAGAATCTTCCTGTCATATATGAAATTATAATCATTAGGCCATTTTCGGCTAAAAGGCAAACATTGAGACAACAACGTGTAGTGTTTCACTTCCTCTATGTTTAACATGACAGAAATTAGTTAACTGAAGCAAATATGTGCAAAGCTAACAATGCTGTCTAATACTAAAAACAATCCTATCAACAAATCTTGAGTGGGGAAACAAAATCTACATTAAAGTGAAGAGACCTTGGGATCTCTGTGGATGCCATGATTATCGTGTTGCGTGGAATAACAGGGGAACTCATTCAAGTTTTCAATGGTTCACCTCAACAAAATAATACTCATGCAATCTGTGATCAATATAACGCGTTGTAGTGCTATACAATCCCCAACTAGCTCGGGTTCGAAACCGACCGCGAATCGGGTCACTTGAAACAGTGCGACTTTGGTTTGAAAGAAACGGGCAACACGAAAAAGGGGCAACTGGTCTAACATCACAGGGAGGCCATGAAAAACTCTTCCCAAACAGCCTATCATCAAATGGGGCAGACTGGTGCAGACAGCGTAATGGCCGTTTGCACCAATCTCCCAACCACCAAGCGTAGGGTCGAACGCATAATGGCCGGGGGGGGGGGAACTACCCTGTGGGCCAAAAGATGCCCCCACTGACAGTTACACTACAAGCCCCCCACTATATATGCATGTAAATAATGGGGCCAAGGGAAAACGACCGTAGAAAAAACCTAACCGTGGACCAACATCAAAACGCTCAATAGAACGGAACGGGTAAGGCGAACAAGATCCTACCTAGTAGTGCTGTGAGACCGGCGGGAAGAGGACTATCAAGCTTCCGTGGTTGAGACACTTGGGAACGTGGGTACGCCGACAATGGGGGTCCTTGCGAGATTGAGTGAACGATAGCGCACGACAACGACAGTGCACGATAGTTGGAAATAGCAATAGAATAATCCACATGCCCGACCCCATATATATATGGTCAACTATGAGCGGCGGGAGAAATATCGGGCGGCGAGAACATAAGGATCAGAGGTCGCAAGAATATCTCTTTCCACAACGCCGGGTGGTAAAACCACTAAGCTAACCGTCGAGACATCCACATCGGAGCTCGCAAGACTAAACGTCGAAGCCATGGTGGAATTAGGAGCCGCAACGGCGAAATCACAAAGGGCGCGACCTTCTGTAATAGGCAAAAATATGAATTGGAGGAAAAAACCACTAGATGACAGGAAAGATAGTGCTTTTTGCAGCCACAACGGCGGAAGCCCAAAACTCAAGGATCGACGAAACAACAAGGCAAGGTTTGAAAAGTCACAGCAATAATCATGAGACTTCGCAGTATGCCGTCCGCAATTGCGGAGAATGAAGTAACAAGATGTTTCGATGCGAAACCAAAAGTCATCCGATTTAAACAAACGCGTCGGAGAAAAATATCAAAGCTAAAGCTTGTTATTTCTCCGCAACAGCGGGAACGCAAGCAAATAAACTTCCGACTTAGACACTTGAAAACGCATTCAAAGGCAATGATAAACTTAAACAAGTGGTGGATCAATTCAAGCATTAGAAAAATTCTTTCTGAAGAATCATTAGATCAAATCAAAGAAGAAAATCAAACCGATATAAGCAAAAGGAGGGTCCCGAAATATTTTGAATTTTGGGAAAATGTTGCAGCTGCAACAGGATTTTAATTTGGTATTTGACTGATTGAGACAAGGGAAGGTGAGTAAGTCAAAAGGGTGGGTGACAACTAAATGGGTTTAACAGTTGACACTTGGCTTTTCCCCATTGGTCCCAAGGGTTAAATAATTCCCCCTCCTTATCCTTAGGAAAATCATGCCCTTTTCATCATGGTTGCATTGACATAGCTGGTTTGGGTTTATTTTAATTAAAATGCATATTTACATGATTCCAAAATTAGAATGTTACAGATATCACAATATAGCATCGGCAACGATTTTAATCGCCGAAACATAAAAAAACCAAATCGATGGTGGGGATTTTTTGTTTATCTCCACACCACAATTTATTACAATATATACATCATATACATTTAATGCAAACAGGGTCAACACCGGGGTGTTACATTCCCCTCCCCCTTCAATAGCATTGTCCTCATTGCTTTACAAAATTAAACAAAATGCTACACTAGTATTGCCTCAGTGTTCTGCATAATTGAACAAAAATGGATGTGCCAATCACATGGCATCCTCCAGCTCCCACGTAGCCTCTTCAGGACCATAGTGCTCCCACTGCAACTTTACCTGCCCTATGGCTCAGTTTCAGAGCATTGTGACCTTCCTGCCGAGGATGCGCATTGGCTCGATTTGGAACTCTCCCTCGGGTTCCACCTGAATCACATCCCAATTTATCACATGGTTAGGATCATGTACATATTTCTTAAGCAAAGAAACATGAAAAAAATTATGAGCTCTAGTTCTAGTAGGCAATGCAAGCCTATATGCAACTGGCCCTATGCTTTCAAGCACTTCAAATGGCCCACAATATCTTGGTGACAGCTTGGCACAACTCCCAAGATTCAAGGAACTCTTCTTTTCCCTCACTTTGAGGTAAACATGATCCCCAACACTGAAATCCTTGTTCACCCTATGCTTATCTGCATAGATTTTCTATCTGTCCTGTGCTGCTTTCAGATTCTGCCTGATCTTTACAACCTCTTGCTCCATTTCCTTGAGAAATTTTGGACCAAGTACAACCCTGTTCACTGGATTATCCCAAGTCACTGGTGTCCTACACCTTCTTCCATATAAAGCTTCATACGGACTCATCCCCAAGGATGCCTGCTGTCCATTGTTATAAGTAAACTCTACCAAGTGTAAGTAATATTCCCACTTGGTTGGTTTGTCCATCACATACATGCGAAGCATGTCTTCAAGAACCTAGTTGACTCTCTCTGTCTGACCATCATTCTAAGGATGGTATGCAGTGCTGAAGTTTAGCTTTGTACCCAAATCTGCAAACAACCCCTTCCAAAAATTGGAAGTGAACTTGACATCTTTGTCAGAGACTGTTTCCTTAGGCAATCCATGCAATTTGAAAATCTCCTTCATGAACATCTTTGCAATATCATCAGTCTTATGTGTAGACTTAACCGGTATAAAATGTGATGCCTTTGTCAACTTGTCTACCACAACCATGATGGAATCATTTTGTCTCCAAGTCATTGGCAATCCTGTAATAAAATCCATGGAAATAACTTCCCATTTCCATTCTGGAACTGGCAAAGGCTGCAACAAAACTGTTAGGTGTTGATGCTCAACCTCTACCTGCTGACATTTCATGCACCTTGAAATGTATTCATCCATGTCCTTTTTCATTCCTGGCCAAAAGTATTGCTTTCTGGCTGTAGCAATTGTTCTTTTGATATCTTGGGTGACTAGAATATCGAGCTCGATGGATTTCATCCATAACAACTCTCCTCAACTCCGCTACATTTGGAATATAAATTCTTCCTTTATAAGTAAGAAATCCAAATTATTCCAATTTATATCCCTCATACCTCTTCTCAATACTTTGCTGCTGCAATTTGTCTTTTACCGACTCATACAATTCATCTCCAACAGTACGATTAACAATCTGCTACCTCAAATCTAATTGGAAAATACTAAGAGATACCACATGCATTTCCTGCACCTTCCTGCTGAGCGCATCAACTGCCTTATTCTCTTTTCCTTTTATGTGCTTGATTTCAAAATCAAACTCACATAAAAACTCCAGCCATCTCGCTTGCGTAGCCTTCAGAGTAGGCTAATCAAATAGATACTTCAGACCACAATGGCCTGTCCTTAGTTCAAATCTTCTACCCATCAAGTAATGCCTCCACATCTTCAGAGTATGTACAATGGCTACAAGCTCTAGATCATGAGTGGCATAGTTCTTCTCATGCTCCTTCAGGTTTCTTGACTCGTAACATATCACGTGGTTGTCTTGCATAAGGAATCCTCCAAGCCCTTGTCCGCATGCATCAGTACACACCACAAAATATTTCTCTGGGTCTTTAACTTTCAATACTGGTGCACCGGTGAGAAGATTCTTCAACTTCTGGAAGCTTTCTTCACACCTCGATGTCCATTCAAACTTTATCCCCTTCTTTTGCAAAGAAGTGATGCCATGTGAAACTTTGGAGAATCCTTCAATGAATCTCCTGTAATATCCTGCAAGTCCCATAAAAGATCTTACATCTGTCACATTTCTTGGAGTAGGCCAATTCATAATGGCTTCAATCTTTTTAGGATCCATAGATATACCCTCTTCAGAGATAATGTGACCCAAATACTGAATTCTATCTCTATAGAAGTCGCACTTGCTCAGCTTTGCATACAGCTGATGCTCCCTGAGAAACTGCAATGTCAATCTCAAATGCTCTTCATGCTCTTCCTCATTCATGCTCTTCCTCATTCTTAGAATAAATAAGAATGTCATCAAGGAAAACAAGAACAAACTTGTCCAAATACCTGCTGAAGACACTATTCATAAGGCACATAAATGGAGCTGGTGCATTTGTGAGACCAAATGGTACCACTACAAACTCATAATGTCCATACCTTGTTCTGAAGGTTGTCTTATGAATTTCTTCATCCTTGATTCTTACCTAATGGTAACCAGACCTCAAGTCAATCTTGGAAAATACCCTTGCTCCCCTCATTTGATCAAAGAGGTCATCAATCCTAGGCAACGGGTGTTTATTCTTCATAGCAACCTTGTTCAATTGTCTGTAATCAATACACAACCTGAGTGTACAATATTTCTTCTTTACAAACAAAACGGTTCCTCCCGAAGGAGACACACTCGGCCTGATATACTTATTTTCCAACAACTCTTACAGTTGCATCTTCAGCTCTAGCATCTCAGGTGTACTCATCCTGTAGGGTGTCTTGGACACGGGTGCTGCTATTGGCACAAGTTCAATTGTGAAATCAATGTCCGTCTTTGGAGGAAGCCCTGGAATCTCATCAGGAAACACATCCCTGAATTCCTGCAACACATGAAAGTCCTCTAACCTAGGAGTTTCATTCTCTGTTTCCTCCAAAATATGAGTTGCATACAATTGGAAACCTTTCCTACAGAACTTCTTCAACTACATTGCTAAAACCTGCCTTATTGAAATCACCTTTGGAATACCTTTTACCATTACTGGGTTCCCTTCTTCATCCATGCATTCAAAAGTCTTATTATAACAGTCAATCTTCACCCTGTGAGCTTCTAAGCAATCCATTCCAATGAAAACATCATAGGAACCAAGTGGTAGAACATTCAGATCTACACAAGTGACCAATCCGCTCATGACCAATGGACATTTCTCTACCACTTCACTGACCTTTCTCTTAGTTCCAGTGGCTAGTTGAACTATCCAAGATTTGCTATGCTTTACTTTCCTAAAAGCACAAATCTCCACTACTCTAGGAGTAATGTAAGTGTGAGTAGAACCAGGGTCAATCAAACTAGAAATAGATTGCTCAACAATATTACCTGCAACTTCAACCACAGTTGACTGGTGATCTACCTGGCGGTCCTCCAGTGCTGCATAAATCCTAGGGACTTGCCTTGCTACTTGACCCACTGTTTCTGCTTCTTGAATGTTGTAAGCTCACCTTGCACTCTCATTCTTGAGTGGACAACTTCTATGCATGTGGGGTCCTCCACATTTCCAACATTGGGGTGGTCCTATATTATGTTGTGGATCTTTAGGATTTTCTCCTATCACTCCAACTGGCTTACTCACAGCTTGGGATGGATGCTTCTGCTGATTCCTAAAGTTGGAAGGTTTGAAACCTTTCTTTCTTTGATCAAACTTCTCATTATTCTTGTCCTTCTATGCCTTATGGTAATCAGGTTTACCTTTTATTTGCTCATAGCAAAACTTATCCTTCCTTATTGCTTCTTCAAGAGTTCTAGGTTCATAAAACTCAATTCTGTCTTTATAAGACTGAGTAAATCCACTAAAAAAATGTTGTACCTTCACTTTTTCATCTTTGATGTACCTAACATACATTAACAACTCTAAGAACTTATTTGCATACTCTTCCATGGTTTTCTATCCCAATTTCAGCTCATGGAACTCCTTAATTTTGTCGTCATAATACCTGTCAGAGAGGTATTTCTGCTTGAAATATTTCTTTAACTGTTTCCACTTAAGTCTCCTTTCATTGATCCTCTTTACTTGATTGAAGTGCTCCCACCAAATGGATGCTCTTCCATTCAGATTGAATATGGAAACCCTTGCCTTCATGTTTCCCGAATAATCCTGAACTTGGAAGTACTTCTTTATCCCAAGAAGCCAAGCTTCAGCCTCTTGTCCAGTCTTTACCTCTCCGTCAAATGTAGGAGGTTTAGCCTTCTTAAATTCATCCCGAGAGTGATCCCTATAGCGCCTCTTTCTCTTGCCCTTGCGAGAAGAAGATATTGAATTCCCACTGGATTCTTCTGAGTCAGATGATCTATAGAAGTCCTTCTTCTTCTGGTACTGCTCTTACTACCTTCTGGTTTCATTGTACCCTGTCTAGAGTCTATCTTTCTTTGCAATTATTTCAAACTCTGCAAAATAGCAGCATTCAACTGATACTGCTCTTCCTGGGATTTTATCAAGCTTCTCGTGGTGGTTGCAATATCTGGCGGTGTCTCTTGGAATCTCCTTCCATTAGATTCTATGTCATCATTTCCAACTCGTACATTTTCTCCCATGGAATCTCGTGCACGCTCATAGGAATCCCGAGCATCATATCCATCATGGGTTCTCATGACTGAACCACAACTTACTTTACCAAACCGCGCTACCTGGAATACTGCCCTTGAAGGCGTCTACGATTCTAAAAATGTGTTAGTAACACAATTGTTAGTTGCATAACATTTATACAAATCAGAATTACTTACCTTCCCTTGGAAAAATCATAAAATGACAAATTTTCTCAAAGCATAGAATTTTCTTCCTTTTCGGCCTTGTAAATCCACTAAAAAACTGTTGAAATCCGTTGAAAAATCCCATTGAAAACTCAATTTTTTTTTGTAATATTGGATCCCTTCCCAAGTAGCCTTCCAATGTATCGAATCAGTATTTGAAAATGCTTCCAATACCTTGGCGGACCGATCTTCATTCGTCTTCCGATGCACATCGGATCAGTCTTCCTCTGCCTTCCGACGCACATGGGCTGACCGATCCTCTATTTTTTTCGACGCCTCGAACCGATATTCCTTTGTCTTTCAATACTTTGATTGCTCGATCATCTATCCTTTTTTGGTGCTTCGGATTCCTTCAGGAAAGCCTTGTAGACACCTCGGCTCTGCTTCAGCGAACGTCTTCCGAGATGCCTCAGAGAGCTTCTCCCGAGAGACATCGAAAAACTTTTCCAATATTTCCTAGACTTAGAAAAATTTTCAAATTTTTTTTCCTTCTTATCTTCTTCTTCTCCTTTCTGCTGCCATGTCGGCTCCCTTCTGGCGAGCCTTGCCGACACCTCGGCTTTGCCTAGCCGAGACCTTCGGCTCCTCCCAGCCGAGAGCTTCAGCTCCTTTCATATTTTCTCCTCTGGCGTGGTTTTATTTACCAGACGAGCTTCAGCTTAAGTTCTCTGATGTATCGGATGGGATTCAGCCTAAGTCTTTCGACGTATCAGACGGGCTTCGGCCTAAGTCATCTGATGATTTCAACACTTAGAAATTTTTTTGGAAAATTTTCTCTCTACCTTTTCCTTATCGGATGTGTCTTGGCTCACCCCAGTTGAGACCATCGGCTCCATCCAGCGGAGACCCTCAGCTCCTCTTAGCTGAGACCTCCAGAAAGTTTCAAACTTAGAAAAATTTTCAAAATTTCTTTCAACCGGGTTATTTATTGGGTGGACTTCTGCCTAGGTTATCCGGTGTATCAGATGAGCTTCCAGCTAAGTCATCCAACGTATCATATGGGCTTCAGCCTAAGCCATCCGATATTTTTCATACTTAGAAATTTTTTTGAAATTTTTCCCGTCATTCACACATTTTTTTTATCTCTGCTGGGCAGAGGGAAACCTGCCTCTGTTAGATGATTTCCTTGGCCCATAGAGGCCCAATATTGCAACGTGTGCTCTAATACCACACTGTAACATCCTCGACCCTCCGATCGTCAAAGATGACGCTACCATAACATCATCAATCCGGGAAACTAGCCCCATGAACATATACATACATAAAAACTGAAATGCTTTGAATTAAAACATGCATACATTGTTACCATACAGCAGAAGCAAAACCATACATTCAAGCATTTAGCATGTTCATCATTTTTGTTAAACAACAAATACAATTTGCAGAGATGAGATAGTCAAGAATACTTATCTTATGAAGAATTTGTTCTGCAACCAGCTACGTCACTACAACGTTCCACCCAACCATAGGTCAGTGTGCTCCTTAATCTCTCAGCAACACTACCACCCCTGAGCTGGGCATGATTCCCCAAGGAATAAGGAAGAAGCAGGTTCACACGTAGCCAAAGATACACAACAGTACATAGCCAAGAAAACACAGTTGGGTTTATCAGGCCATCAAGGAGCTGGGAAAAGCTGAATGCTAAGCTGGTGGGATCACTAAAGAGCTAAGGACACCTACACCAGAACTAGCCTGACTTCTAGGACACCCACACACACCCAACACAAGGAATCAGTCCCTTCTCTGCTACACAGTCCCTCAGGCCATGACTTCCCTTCCAGTGCTATTCAAGGGTTGTGGAGAAGAAAGCCAGCCCTCTAGCTCTGTCTATGAGGCTCCCAAACACACCAAGTTTATCAAGCATACCAAGACTTCATTCCCACTCCAACACAGTACAAATACCAACCACTACATACACACAACAAAACAAGCAATTCACAGCTATGGGGAAGAAAAAACAAAAACCACCAAACAAAACTGAGGTGGAAATTTGGGTAATAGAAAGTTCTGACTTGGAAATTCGATTCCTGAATCATTCTTGGCCCTATCGTGGCCAAACAACTCAATGAGAACCCACAGCAACCCAAAAACGAAAATGAACCCACAGCAAACCAAAATCGTGGGGAAACCAACAGCAATCAATTTCTCAGCTGTGTGAGGAAAGAAAAACAACCCACGTGGAGGTGAGTTCACACGGTCAGAACCACAATGAAGATTAATACACACAGCAAAATCCCCAACCGTGAAATTCACACACACAGAGCAAAATCGTGCACATGAGTCCGCTCTCCCAGCTCTCTACGTGAGTAATTTACTAAAACCTGTGCGTGAGGAGAGAAAAAACAACCGTCTCTGCGTGAGGATGAGAAAGAATGGAAGAATGGGTTCGTATGGTCTCCTCCTTCCCACATGAGGGTGAATGAGTATGTTGGTGGAGTGTGTCTATGGGAAAGGACTGGCAATCCTGCCACACACCACTTCCTAGCAATAACTGCCCAACTAACATCATAGGCTTTAATTTGGTAGTTGACTGATTGAGACAAGGGAAGGTGAGTAAGTCAAAAAGGTGGGTGACAACTAAATGGGTTTAACAGCTGACACTTGGATTTTCCCCATTGGCCCCAAGGGTTAAATAATTTCCCCTCCTTGTCCTTAGGAAAATCATGCCCTTTTCATCATGGTTGCATTGACATAGCTGGTTGGGGTTTATTTTAATTAAAATGCATATTTACATGATGCCAAAATTATAATGTGCCAGATATCACTATATACCATCGGCAACGATTTTAATCACCGAAACATAAAACAACCAAATCGATGGTGGGGATTTTGCCTTTAACTCCACACCACAATTTATTACAATATATACATCATATACATTTAATGCAAACAAGGTCAAAACCGAGGTGTTACAACGGTGAACATCTACTGTGTTCATATAGATGTTTTGATATGATGGATATTATCATTGTGAAGAAGTAAATTGTCCCTATTGGATAATAATTTTCCCTTATGGCATATTAGGGACAGGTCTACCTTCTAACATTTCATTTTGCGAAATTTGACAATTTCATAGTAGTGATGGGTGTAATGATGATATACACTACAAAGTAGGGAAGTAATTTTTATTCTAAGATGATTGTTTTTTCCTTGCTTTTGATTGTTGGTGGGGTGAGGATGTGGATCCTAATTTGTAGCAATAAGGTTTTCCCCATTGTTAGTAGGAGGATTAGATGGATTTCCCCTAGGCCCCTGACATTGATTTTGGTTTTGGTTACCCTTATTTTTCTTCCTCTTGTTCCATAATGTTGAGGGATAGGCGATGTATTGTTGTGAAAAATATTGGCTATTTTGGGAGAAAGAAATATAATAAGATTAACATCGAATTTAGAGATTTTTTTTTACGAATTCCAGCGAATTAGAAAGGCAAAATCGCGTTTAGCCTCCTTTATTATTAAATTATTTGAAATTATAATTTATTATTAGTTTACTTAAAATTATAATTTATTTATTTAAACATAATACCTTTTAACAAATAACAAATAAAAAATTAAGAAATTAACAAATAAATAAAAAACCAAATAAATTATAAAACAAATAAATTAAAACATAATAAATTAACAAATAACAAATAAAAAAATTAAATAAAAGAACAAATAAAAGAACAAAAAATAAAAACCTATAAAACTACACCACCATTTCCATTGTTCACTTACCTTACCTGCACCTAAGTTCCCTCTCGCGCATTGCAAAATTTACATTCCAATACTTTGGAGTTCCCTCGCAGAGAGTCGGTTGCTACTTCAGGTTTCTTCGCTAGTTTCTTCACTGCTCTACCTATTTCACGGGTTTCTTCATTGCTCTGCCGGTTTCATGAATCCACGGGTTCCTTCACCGGTTTCTTCATTTCTCTATCGGTTTCCTTCACGGGTTCCTTCTTTGCTCTGCCGGTTTCCTTCATAGGTTGATTGACCCATAGTGTCTTGTTTTAGGAAATCATAATTTCTCTCGGGAGTTCATTGAGTGCGAAAATTTCTTCTGTAACTACATTTTTCTATGTGAATTGTAAATTTAGCCACATCAATTTTTTATGTCAATAATTAATTTTTTTTATGGGGTATTTTCCCTCCATGGGTATTGAACTCCTGACCACCATGTAAATTGAAATGAAACATACTATATTATACTTCTCCAGAACATCCATGGTTAGCTCTTGGATATGCATCTTGAACCTGGTCGGTATAGTCTTTATGTGCTTCTACTCCCTCAGGCGAGCTAATTACTTTTGTCAAGAAAGCTAGTTCCTCCTTGCCCGTGTAAAAACCTGTCAATGATCCAGTAGAGACACACATAGAGATATGGTAAATATGTTAGCACTTAAGCCACAAGTTCCTAGATATAACCAATTTACCCAACATTTTTAGGATTAATGTTATCGATTTTCTGGGATATTACTTGATGAGCATAATTCGATCAGCATTATAGTTTCAACTTGACCTAGGTTATTATACAAAACATGATTAAAAAACAATTTACCTGTGAATATACACTTCCATAATGTACATGTATATATAAACCATTGGCTGAAGGCATATGTTGCTGTCGGGGAGGCTATAGTTCACTTTTAAATCTGTCTAAATCCCTTGGGGTTACCAGTGGCTATTGTGGTTGGTGGTTCATCTTCTCTACCAACCCTACCAACAAATATTGTGGTCGGTGGTTGAGATTTTCTACCAGCCTTTCCAGCAACTATTGTGGTTGGTGGTTGAGCTACTCTCCATTCCAAAATTTTTATGAGGAGGGATTCTATGAGGTTTTCCTCAGAACCATCTATGTAGTTATTTTTCTTAGTTTTTAGATACCAAGGATTTTCACTCCATTTCCTCTCTACAAGGCATTATGCATGTAGTAAGTACAAATTATAATATTTGTCTAGTAACTTACGAAGCATTTCTTAGTAAAGCAGAAAAATTTGGCTTAGAAATGAATACAGAGAACTAATCAAAATTTGGTAATCCTTTGGAAAACATTATGTGGTTGAAACCCGATCCTTTCAATGAAATTTTAGAGGTCAAATACTAGTGATCCATATGAATTATAGTTGTCCTTTTCTTAGATTTGATCTCCTTTCATTTCAAATCCAAGGTCACATGAAGGAAACATTACATTCATGTTTAAAGAAGTCCAAATGAAGAAGAGAAAAGGGATTTATGTCACACCAATGCCTTGTGCAGTAAAGGTCAACATTGCAACAATTTCTATTCCCTCTCATAAATCAAGTCAAAAATACAAACAATGCAAGAAAGTTTGTTATCCATGATAGCTTGAGAAAAATAGAAACTATTTATTACTAATAAAGCAACAATGTTGTTTGACAATTGAAACCATATTCAAGTCCAATTTATTCTTAAAGTATGTACTTAATGATGGTTGCAAGGAGAAACATGTAGATGCTTATCAAATGGGAGTAGAAAAGTATAAACTAGCTGAACTAGCTGTGGTATAGCTGAAACATTTAGCATCCCATGGAATACCAAAAGCCACTTTATTTACAAGAAAAATAAACTCAAATTGCAAACTGGTTGGATGCCCATCTGTAACAATTTTCAACACAACCATTCAACTAGTAAAAGTTCCTGCACAACAAATCTCCCTCATAATTATCACACTACCAATGTATCTGACCACCTCCTCACAATAAAATACTATCAATGCATTTTATCACCTGTGAAAACTCTCAACCTTCCAACATCGCATGCACCTCTTCCTCTAGCCAGATATCCCAAATATGTCTACAATAAGCTCGTCGTTTCTTCCACTGGAGGAAGAAAGGGTTTGCAGTGTGTCAAGAACTACAAAACTTACCTAAGAAAAATCTTAAGGGACTGAAAATGGTTCTTAATACTTGGAGTTAGAACTGCCACCTTTCCAAATGTACATCACCTAATACTCTCACATCTTCATCCTTTATTATTATTCAATAGATAATCAAACCATGCCAATAAATTTAAATCATAAATCATTTCATTTAAACTATTCTTTCTTCAACACAACAACAAAGTTTTACTTTGCATATAACTTGTCAAAGATTATAATTTAATTGCAAAGCAACCTTTTCTTGATCACAGGGTCTTCATTCTCCATCAGGGCCTTTTCTGTGGGATAGCTGAAATATCCAGTTCCCCATGGAATGCCAAAATTCACTTTATTTACAAACAAAATCAAATAAAATTCCACACTAGTTGGATGTACCTCTGTACCATTTTTCAACAGGTGCTTGAATTTATAGATGAAACTCATATTCCATGCTTGTACATAAAATTTAGGGGATTGCATCTGGCCTCTTTGTGACATGCAAGCATTCAAAGATAACTTAGCAAGTCGCATATGTTGAGGAATGAAGAATATTATATCTTCACACCAACAAGCATTCTATTGTCTCCATAAATCAACATTGAACGTGTAGTGCAATTTCACATGAAGACCATCCCCATTTCCAAACAACATGTTTTAATGAGATTTCCTAGGCCCATAGATATGATAAAGATTACAATTCCTCTATTTGGTTATCATGCATGTTACATTACTTGAGCATAATCAGTTTCAGCACTAATTATGGGTAGATAGGAAAAATTCAGCGAGTAAATTAGTCAGTCATAAAAAACTAAGTCAGACCATCACTTAGTCATATATGCAGACTAATAGTAATTTTTTCAATTAGTTTGGTTATGCCACTTGGTGTAATTAACGACAAATGGCAGTCACAAAAAGTGAATCAGTTTGTAAGTTAGAATAATTATGTAAATTAGTTTAATTATGTGAGTGAGAAGTTTGGCATTTTGTTATAAAAAGTCTTGTAAGCATTAGGATATAGTTTTTTTGGGGGGAATGTGCTATTATAGGTACATTGGAAATGCTTCAACTTGATGATGAGTTGAGCTTGGAATGAGGGCGTCATGCCCCATTTAACCCCAACAATTGTCTTTTTCCATAATCATTTTGTCTTGTTCCAAATAAAACATAAATTTCTATTCTAACAAGTTTCCATGTTGTGTGAAATTTTACATCACATTGAGATCTTGTCACCAAGAAGGGCAGAGTTCTAGGTAATGAGTGTAGGGAAAAGTTGATAACACAAGTTCGAGGCCCATTCCCACACCAACTTAGAAAAAGGGTAGAAATTTATTAGAGTCTCTTCCCGATGACAGAAAAGGAACTTGTGTTGAATCACTACTATATACTTAAGCCATTGGCCAAGAGTAAGGCTTCCCAAAATCTGGGAGCAAGCAAATAATGTTTTCTTGGTACAATTTAGGTCTAGTTTGGACCAGTGTTTTTGACATTCTGAACTTCTTTAGTTATATATTTCCAGAAGGATGATTCTTTGTATTGAATGATAAATCTTATATGTATTGTCATTTGACTCTTGAATAATTGATTGATTGAACACAACCATTACTAATTATCATAGTGTTTAAGTTTTAATGATCATATATTATAGTTTAATGTTTGAAATTGGCAATTGTAGCTAATTCAGAATACGTACATACATACTTACTTAGGGAATGACTACTCTTTTTCAAAAGAGGTTAGATTAACAAGTTGTTACCATTCATATAAATTTCATCTTTGAGGTGACTTCCCATAAAATTTGGAGTATCGCATAAGTCCTCTTGTCTTCCATATAAAAGTGGAGAAACCTGGTGCGTATTATACATACCATGCTAAATTGTTGAAATTGATGTGGGGTGAGATTTTGGAAACATATTAAATAAATGAGACAAGTTGTGCTAACATCTGAAATGACCTTAGCAGCATTCACATTCACATGAAGCAGTGCATCTACATCTACTAGCTTTATCACATAATATTCAAGCATACAATTCATTAAAATATATTCTTGTTTTAAATTTTATTAAGATGGGGTAGTGAACCTTTATAAGTAAAAATAATAAAAGATTAATCTATGGTCATAATTTCATTGATGAGAAGTGGAATAAGAATCATGTTATTTGCTTAAACACGTACTACTTGAAATAAGAAAAAATGGCTTCTTTTTGTAATTTTTTTTTTTATCTTTACTCTTTTCTTTGAGAAACTTGGTGTCATGAGAAAATTTGACAATATGTCCTTGTGTTTGATAGTAGTAAATGTTGCTTATTTATTCTTAATCCTTTTTACAGCTAGCATGTGTCGTTGGAGGTGTAACTTCTTCTCTTGTCTAAGTGCCAACATAGGTCTAGAAAAATGATTATTACATAATTTTGATCATGTTAAGCATTCATTATACACATTGAAGGTAGTTCATTTGGTGTTGTCCTTTGAATTAAACTTGACTAAAAAATGCAGGTTTTCAAGCAAAAGATGCAAACATGGTAGTTTTCCAATGCTCCTGAAGTTGTGCGTTGTATTCTTGCAAGGGAAGGTGTTAGAGGTCTATATGTTGTATTACATATTTATTTCACATTTTATCTGTTTATATTTTCTATATGCTGCTGCTTTTTCTTTAAAGGTTTCATTTGGATTTCATTTAGTATGAACTTTAGATTTTATTTTCCCATTTTCACATGTTGGCATATATATTATCGTAGAATACTGTCTTGTAGAATTTGTTCCATTGTTAATAATTTGAAAGTGATGATGAAAAACATAAAGTGGGTTGTAGCTATAGTTTAATGTATATTTCCTACTTCAAATAAGACTGAAAAACAAGGGTTTAGTAAATATTTTAAAATTTCGACTTAACCTCTTTTACTGTTGCATGGGTATGGGTCATTTCTATTACGTGATTTTCCTTTTGATGCAGTCGAGTTCTGTATATATGAGCAACTTAGGATATGCTACAAGCTAGTGCTAAGCATTCTTTCCATTTTTTCTTCTGGAATTGTACTTCTCTTCTTCCATATTGGTTACTATAACATGTAACGATATAATGTGTTGCTTATGTATTCTATGTTGAGAAGGCACAGAAATCAATTGCATTATATTAAGCTTTCCAACTATTGTTCTTTTTTGTAAGTTCCAACCTTTATAGGTCTGTTTATTAGTGTAACATAAGATTTCTCATTTATAGCAATCTTATTGCTCAAGTTAATCTTGAGAGCCGATGAAATAGTTGCAACATGATGCTGACTGTATTCATAATTCATAGGTCTTGAAAGTTAGTTTTGTGAAGTTCACTTGCCTACATGGCCTACGCTATCCAATCTGAAAAACCCAAAAAACTTAGTATGGTTATTAAACTAGGAAATGTTATTACACCATATTTCTAATTTGCAAACTAACTCCATGAAAATGCCATATCTTTTTTTATAATAGCATAATGGTATATTTACTAGATATAAATTGATATTACACAGTGTGTGATCCTACAACATTAATCCACTAAATGACTAATATTCACTACGAAACCAGATATACTTGGCTGACTATTATCATTACCCATGTTTTCCGTACCATTACTTGACCCTACTGTGCTGATGATAATCCAAAAACTGCTTCCAATTAGACAAAGAGTGCTAGTGCTTCTCTATCAACTTTGCTCCACACCTGCATTTTCTTCTTGTTCACTGGATAAAAGTAATGGGCCCATCCCCTAGATGCGTAATCCATTCTACCAGTATCATGAAGTTCTAACTTCTGCCTTATAGCCATTTTCTCTATTCCGCTTCCCTTAACCACTAGCATTACAAATGTACATCAAAACCTATGATCATTTTTTAATTTTACCATTTTGGTAGAGTAGGCATTCTATTCTTCCCAATATTCAAAATATCAACCCCTCAGCTTAACAGTATCTCTAAGAATATCAAGCATAAAAATGTAAAGATCATGAAGTTCCTTTCCGATGCTAGTCATCCTGGTTCTCACCTCATAATAGATCTTGCTTGCAACCATGAGCACATCCTTATGTCTCTTTATATGCCTAGGACTTGCTAACCATCCCTCTACATAGGAGAACCTGAAGCTGAATGCTTCCCTGTAAATTTATTCTCATGCTAGGCCACCTATAAGTATGTATCCTCTTCATCATCAATGGTGATCTTCTATGTCCTCCCTCAACTTAGAGACCATCCTTGTTGCCATAACCTACTCCAAAATGAAATGCAATTAAATGGAAAAACAAATAGAAGAAAATGCAACAACTTGGGCATGGATTTGATCAAATTTGACAAACTATTTGCATTCACCCAACAAAGTCTATACTTAGCTCAATGCCCTAAAAATCATTAGAGGCAGATCTCCTTAATATCTTAAGGATGCATGCAACAACTATAGTCATTTGGAAACAAAATGTTCAACACCTCTTCATATTTTAATTTAATCCAATTTGAATCAATAACATTTTTTATGGAGTTGTTAGCATTTGAAATTGTCTGCGTCGATCTTCCACAAAACCATCAAGGAAATATTGGGTGTAACAACAGAAAACGAGCCCAATGTTACGTTATATCACTTTCCCTCACTTCAAGCTAGAGAATGCTAGCTTAGGGGGTATCCCTAGAAAAACTTAGAATTTGACTTTAGAAAAAAGTGATGAGTGCCTTAGTCAATTGGGTGAATGGAAGAGGAGGAAGAACAAAATTTGAAAGACAGATTGGTTAAACCTCGATCTTACTGATTAAGGGAAATACCACAATGAAAAATTAACAAACTATAAAGCTATTTAATTAATAAAAAATTCTATATAAAGAGTAATTCCAATAGTCAAAAGAGGTCCTTGCATTATGAATCCTGAAAGTACAATTCGGAAGCTAATAAGTCCTCACATCAACTTTTCAATTTCATCAAGATCAACCTCCTATGCTGCATGCAATGTGTCCATAGTGACAAGAGAGAAGAGAGAATATGGGTGAAAAGACTTTCGAAAAACTGATAAGACCAACTGATCCCTTTATTCTCATTCTCCTCTAGCTCTAATTTACTGAGCATGAGAGGTTAGGTTTAATTCCTCTAAAAAATAGAAGAGAGGAATAACAAATATTATCTTCTTGTTGATGCCTCGGGTATATTTGCTGGAAAAACTACAAGGCAACAATAGGAGGAGAAAGTCCAACCTAAAAGGCTTCAAACAACCCCACACAGAGGTGGTTTTATCCCCAAGTTGTTTGGGGTAACAATATCCTATGGATAAAAGGCCTCCATTGGCACAAAGTGTTTCAGATCGAATGGGTATGGTCTTCCTGTGAGGAAAGAAAAAAGGATAGCTACTTCTAAGAGTTAGTTTACTATGAAAGAAATCTAAACTAAGTTAAACCTATCCTAAAAGTGTTTTCGTTGATGCACATGATAACTTAATCTGAAATTATTAAATCTTTTCACCAATTTAACAGACATGCAAAAGTGGATCTGGACACAATAGTAATGATAATTAACCAACACTAACTTAAGAATGAAGTGCAAGCAAGCTTACCCTGTATTTGGAATGTTAATTGACAAATTAACATATATTATGTTAATCATTTACAGAAATAGATAAATGTTTTAAATAATGATATTCACTTAAAACATCATATACATAGATCATGGGTTGAGAGAAATATGAACTATAGATCAATGCATATTAATGATCGCAAATAATAAACAGTGTTTATAAATGAGTTGAATCAAAATCACAATCCATCAAAGACATTTGATCAATTATAACAAAAGAGGTAGCCAAAGAAAAACTTATAAGCCTGCAATACATTACAAAGTCTGCAACAACAAAGCATCTATTTATATAGGTAACGAATTGCAAAACAATTTCCTAAAAATGTGTCATATGAATGAAATTGCAGGTCAAATCCCTTCCATTTTATGTTTATTGGATAATATTAAATCGCATCTCCATTCTCCTTGTTCAATATGCCCGTGAAAAGAATCCGAGTATCTCGGTCTTAGATCATTTTCTGGCGATCTTTTCCTTCGATTCCCGCCTCCACGAAATTTTGCGAATATTTAAACCAGAGATAAAAAAAAGCTTTATCCTTTAAAAATGGAAACCAAAATTGATAAATCTGAAGAAAAAAAATTCAAAGTACAACAACTTGAAAACTAACTACGATTGAAGTTGAATTACTATTTTATTCCCAACAGAAATCAGTGAATAAGCTCACTTTTTTATTTTTTTACAGAAAGAATGGAGCTAATTAAGTCGACGATCCAAAGGGAGACAAGTTCGACAATATGATGCAATCTGTTATCATAACAATATCCAAGCATGATCTTGGATCTTGGATTATAAGTTCCCGTAGAATAAAAAATATTCCCAAATTGCTTGGTGTAGATTCTCTTTATCTTGGATCTTTGTTGGTTGGCTATCGCCACTAACAGGGTGGAATAAAAATAAAACAATGACTTGGTGGCTCAATAATGCAGTGACACGGTGGCCTAACTTTTGTTGGAAAAAGTAATTACTCGCAGTTTCATACCTGACTCTCAGCCGACTTTGTCAGAGTCTATATCAGTTAATATCTTGTCGGTCAGTCTGACAAGAGGGAAGAGTCCATGATTCGACAATGTAAACCAGTCGAATTTATTTCTAAAGCTAATTTGTTAGGTAGATAGTTATTACATTCTTTAATGGTGAGTCAGTCGACCCATGTAGAAGCAATATTCAGGTTACCTATAAATAGAAGAAGCAAATTGTAAATTAGGTTAGAGACAGAGACACAAGACAGACACAATAGAGAGATAGAGGAGCTCAGGGTGAGAAAGAGAAGTCAAAGCTCAAGCTTCTGTGTAAGTGATTCAGTCGAAGAGTCAAAGCTCTGTAAAAGGATCAGTCGGTAGACCGACACGTTTGTAATACTTTGTTATTTACGCATAGTTAAATATATGAAATAGTTTATGGTTGAATGCATGATTACTTGGCCGCGCATATTTCCAGATTTACTTGGGTAAATGTCTTTTACAATTACTGTTAAGTGAAAGATCAAAGAACCCATAAATCTCTCACCGCGTGAAAGTTTCAGGGTTTTACGGCACATTGGTCGACTCAAGTATTCCTACATATTTGGGCATATGTTTTATGAGTTATTTGGATTTGTTAATGTGTCTATTTTACTTCATCTTACTCACAAGTGAAAAGCATTTGTAATTTCTTAAGTCTCTTAGACTAAGAAAAATACTCTGTAGATTTCGACCAAAGTGAGCCGACTTGAAAGGTCAGTTGAGTATGCCGACTTGAGAGGTCGAAGAGATTAGCCGACTTGAGAAGTCAAAGAGATCAACTGACTTGAGAAGTCGAAGAGGTTAGCCAACTTGAGTGGTCGAAGAGGTGAGCCGACTTAGAGGTCGGAGTCATCCGACTTCGAAATGACAAGTGGTCAAGGTAAAATCAGCCGGTAGAACCGACAAGTAAGTCGAAGTAAATCTGTCGGGTCTAAAGGCCGACCAAAGTTGATAGACTTGTATAGTTAGGAGATAGACAAGTTTCACTCGACAAGTGAAAAAGAAAAAGAGGTCGACGTGAAAAGTGAAAATTAAATTTTAATATTAACTGAGCGATAAACTCAAGTTTAGTCGGCTTGGTTTTGGCTAATTGGTATCAGAGCAAGGTTTATATCAGAGCAAGGTTTATATCAACCCAATATTTAGGAAAGAAATCTTGTCTTAAAAGGTGGAAATTAATTTTCTAAGGAAAGTTAATTAAAAAAATTAAAAATGCTTTCCACTTCTCGTTTATTGCAAACTCCAATTTTTACAGGTAAGAATTATGAATATTGGTCTTTAACAATGAAGGCTTTATTCAGAGGTCAAGATGTTTGGGAGATAGTCCAGCATGGTTATGTAGAACCAGCAGATATGACAGCATATAATAATCTCACACAGGCTGAGAAATATGTCTTGAGGGAATAAAGGAAGAAAGATGGAAAAGCTTTGTTCTACATACATCAAGCTATGCATGAGAGCATACTCCAAAGAATAGCAGCAAAAACTAATGCTAAGCAAGAATGGGATACACTGGAGACTGCCTATCAAGGTTTGGATAAGGTAAAGACATCCAAGCTACAGATTTTGAGAAGAGATTTTGAATCTCTGTCCATGAAAGATTCAGAGAATGTAGACACATTTTACACCAGAGTTGTTGGGTTGATAAACCAACTAAAATCTCATGGAGAAGCCATAGAAGACCGAAGGGTTGTTGAAAAAATTCTCAGAAGTCTTCCCCCAAGATTTGAAAACTTGGTTATGACCTTAGAGGAACACACAGACATGATGACATTTACCATTGATGAGTTGCAAGCTTCACTCATCAATCATGAACAAAGACTCAATAGAACACAAACATCATTGGAAGGTGCATTCGCAGCACAGTAATCCATAAGCCGTGGTAGAGGCAGGGGGAGAAACAACTTCAGAGGCAGAGGAAGAAGTTATTCAAGAGGAGGACAAGGCAGAAGTCCTGCAAATGTCGGTGGTAGAGGAGATAACCAGAACCCAAGTTAGTCAAGTGGCCAGAGGTTTGATAAATAAAAAATTCAATGTCATTACTGTAAGAAATTTGGTCGTTATGCATATGAATGCAGGAAGAAACAATATGACCAAGGAAAGCAAAGCCCAAGTCAGTCGACCAGCACCAACACTTCGACAAGTGCAATGATAATGGCATCAACATCTCCACTTGAATGCAATGTTGTTCAAGAAAGTCCACATGACATATGGTACTTAGATTCAGGATGCAGCAACCACATGACTGGTAATTTAAATTTGTTTTCCAGTCTAGACAATTTAGTTAAAACTGATGTTACACTTGGAAACAATGTCCAAGTTACTATTTTAGGAAAAGGCACTGTTGATATTCTAACCAAATAGGGGGTGAGTAAATACATCTCTGATGTCTATCATGTCAAAGGTCTGAAACATAATTTGCTAAGTATTGGACAACTAATACAAAAAGGCTACAGAGTCTACATGGAAGATGATCACTGTGTGATTAAAGACAAGCGTCCAAGCGACCAGCTGATAGCAAAAGTGCCAATGACAAGCAACCGCTTGTTTCCATTGAGGATAGTTCTCGATATGAAAGGGAAGACAAACACAGGAGCAGCATTCAACGCAGAAAGTGAAGAAACAGTCGAGCTCCTCGACAAGAGAAAAAATGGCAGCGCTAATTTGCAAGCTACATTTTAGACAGAAGTTCAGGATGAATCTTGGTTGTGGCATTTCAGATTTGGACATCTGAATTTTGGTGGGCTGAAGCTACTACACACAAAGAATATGGCGAAGAGATTACCATTGATCGACAGACTAGAGAGGGTTTGTGAAGGTTTCATTTTTGGCAAGCAACACAAAGAGACTTTTCCAGTCGGAAAGTCCTATAGAGCACGCACACCACTTGAAATTGTGCACTCTGATATTTGTGGTCCAATGCAGACATCATTCATTGGTGGCTACAAATATTTTCTAACTTTTATTGATGACTACTCAAGAAAAACATGGGTATATTTTTTGAAACATAAATCTGATGCATTTAGTTATTTTCAGCAGTTCAAGGCACTCGTGGAGAACCAGAGTGGTCACTGCATCAAGATCTTAAGGACTGACAGAGGAGGTGAATATGTTTCAAATGAATTTCTAAATTTTTGTAAGACCCATGGCATATAGAAGCAATTCACAGCACGGTATACACCTCAGCAGAATGGTATTGCCGAAAGAAAAAACAGAACCATCATGGAGATGGCACGCATCATGTTGGAAGCCAGGCATTTGCCAAATGAGTATTGGGGTGAAGCAGTCACAACTGCCATATACATTATGAACCGATGTCCGACAAAGAGTGTGAAGAACAAATTTCCCCAGGTATGAATCATAGTGTTTCACATTTAAAAGTTTTTGGTTGTGTTGCTTATGCTCATATTCCAGATGAGCTGAGAAGGAAGCTAGACAAGAAGGGACAGAAATGTATTTTTGTCAGCTATTCAGAAGACACAAAAGCATACAAGTTGTATGACCCTGTTGCAAGGAAAGTGATAATCAGTTGAGATGTTCAATTTGTCGAGAACGAATCATGGGATGGAACTGTCAACATAAACGTCAACATTGTGTCGAATGTCGACAATGATGATATGGAAGAGGAACTGGTTCAAACACCACATGTAAATCAACTGGTCGCAACACCGTCGACCCCCATGACACCAAGACATGGTTCAGAACAAGGACCATCGACACAAGTAGTAGCTCAAGCTACACCGACAAGTACACCAAGAGGACATCAGACTCCATCAAGCATTTCGTCGAGGTTGACATCGACAGAACCGGTGAAGACAAGAAATCTGTGAGAGATATATGAAGCTGGTACACCTAATTCATTCTCTCTCTTTGCATTATTTTCCCCTATATATGATCCACTAACATTTGAAGAAGTTGTTGAAGAAGAAGTATGGGCACAAGCCATGGATGAAGAAATAGAACACATTGAGAAGAACCAAACATGGGAACTGGTTGATGTACCAAAAGACAAAGATGTAATAAGTGTCAAATGGATTTACAAGACAAAGCAAGATGCTGATGGGAATGTGCAAAAGCACAAAGCAAGAATGGTAGCAAGAGGGTTCACTCAGCAACACGGCATCGACTTCAATGAAACATTTGCACCTGTTGCACGCATGGATATAGTCAGAACAGTTTTGGTTATTGTTGCACAAAACAAATGGCATGTTCATCAAATGGATGTCAAGTTGGCATTCTTAAATGGCTATATAGAAGAGGAAGTATATGTGGAACAACCACAAGGGTATGAAGTTCCAGGTCAAGAGCATAAAGTGTACAGGCTGAAAAATGCACTATATGGTTTGAAGAAAGCTCCTAGAGCTTGGTACAGTCGGATTGATTCCTATCTCACTGAAAATGGATTTCACAGAAGTGAAAGTGAACCAACTTTGTACACCAAAGTCGATGAGCAAGGTAAGATGTTAATTGTCTGCATGTATGTAGATGATTTAATATTTACTGGTGATTATGGCATAGGAGATTTTAAAGCAGTCATGGAAAGTGAATTTGAAATGACTGATCTGGGGCTTATGAAGTTTTTTCTGGACATTGAAGTACAACAGTCTGAAAGTGGTATTTTTATATCATAGACAAAGTATTCAAGTGAAGTTTTAAAAAGATTTAACATGTCTAATTGCAAGACAACCCCAACACCAGTAATAACAGGTTTAAAATTGAGCAAAGATGATGAAGGATCCACTGTTGATCCTATGCTGTTCAAAAGGCTTGTTGGCAGCCTTATGTATTTGACAGCGATAAGACCAGACATTATGTATGGAGTAAGTCTGATCTCAAGGTTCATGGAGTCACCAAAGGACTCACATTGGCAAGTAGGTAAAAGAATTTTGAGGTATGTAAGTGGCACAAAAGACCTTGGTATTATGTATTCAACCTCAGAAATTTTAAACTCATTCGTTACACTGATAGTGACAATGGAGGTAGCATAGATGACAGGAAGAGCACATCTGAGTACACATTTCATTTTGGTACATGTGTTGTTTCATGGGCTTCAAAGAAACAACCCATAGTAACTTTGTCATCAGCTGAAGTAGAGTATGTTGCAGCGACAAGTGCTGCATGTCAAGCTGTCTAGATGAGAAGAGTCTTAAAAGACTTGTCACAGAACCATCAAGAACCGACAACAATATTCTGCGACAACAATTCAACCATAGCATTATCAAAGAATCATGTGTTTCATAAGAGAACTAAGCACATCGACACAAGGTTTCATTTCATAAGAGAGTTGGTGAACGACAAGGAAATTTGTTTGGAATTTTGCAAGTCTGAAGACCAACTTGTAGACATCTTTACAAAGCCATTGGCAAATGACACATTCCAGTATCTGCGTAGTTATATTGGAATGACAAGTTCTCCACAATGAACTCTGTCATAAATAGAGCATGTCTAAGCTCTAAAAGATTTTGTAAATTTTGTTTTAAACCCCATCTGCTCATAATTAAGGGGGAGTGTTGGAAAAAGTAATTACTCGCAGATTCGTACCTGACTCTCAGCCGACTCTGTCAGAGTCTGTATCAGTCAAGATCTTGTCGGCCAGTCTGACAAGAGGGAAGAGTCCATGATTCAGCAATGTAAACCAGTCGAACTTATTTCTGAAGCTAAGTTGTTAGGTAGATAGTTATTACAGTCTTTAATGGTGAGTCGGTCGACCCATGTAGAAACAATCTTCAGGTTGCCTATAAATAGAAGAAGCAAATTGTAAATTAAGTTAGAGACAGAGACACAAGATAGACACAATAGAGAGACAGAGGAACTCAGGGTGAGAAAGAGTAGTCAAAGCTCAAGCTTATGTGTAAGTGATTCAATCGAAGAGTCGAAGCTCTGTAAAAGGATAAGTCGGTAGACCAACAAGTCTGGACCGACAAGTCTGTAATACTTTGTTATTTCCACATAGTTAAATATATGAAATAGTTTATGGTTGAATGCATGATTATTTGGCCGCATATATTTCCAGATTTACTTGGGTAAATGTCTTTTACAATTACTGTTAAGTGAAAGATCAAAGAACCCATAAATTTCTCACCGCGTGAAAGTTCCAGGGTTTTACGGCACATTGGTCGACTCAAGTCTTCCTACATATTTGGGCATATGTTTTATAAGTTATTTGGATTTGTTAATGTGTCTATTTTACTTCATCTTACTCACAAGTGAAAAGCATTTGTAATTTCTTAAGTCTCTTAGACTAAGAAAAATACTCTGTAGATTTCGACCAAAGTGAGCTGACTTGAAAGGTCGGTTGAGTAAGTCGACTTGAGAGGTCGAAGAGGTCAACCGACTTGAGAAGTCGAAGAGGTTAGCCAACTTGAGTGGTCGAAGAGGTGAGCCGACTTAGAGGTCGAAGTCAGCCGACTTTGAAGTGAGAAGTGGTCAAGGTAAAATCAGTCGGTAGAACCGACAAGTAAGTCGAAGTAAATCAGTCGGGTCTAAAGGCTAACCAAAGTTGATAGACTTGTCTAGTCGGGAGATAGACAAGTTTCACCCGACAAGTGAAAAAGAAAAAGAGGTCGGCATGAAAAGTGAAAATTAAATTTTAATGTTAACTGAGCGATAACCTCAAATTTAGTCGGCTTGGTTTTGGCTAACAACTTTCTTCCTTATGCGTCTGTTCCCCAAGCTCAGTCATTTTGGTATGCACAGATATCTAAAATCTTCTCGTAATTTATGCGTGATCTTCAAGAGTCACGATCTTGATTTCTTGGAGGTTATTCTCAGATATTCCCTTCTAAAATGTGGACGCCCTAATGTATTGCTTAACATATAGGTGATTATAGCATACAAATATGATGTCATTAATTCCCTCGACCAGATCCAGAAAGCGATCTCTTCAAAATATTTAATGTGAGTTGTAAATGTCCAACCAATAAAACATACAAGTTTACAACGTGTCTTGCCTAATTGATGATAACTTTGCCGTAAATTTATTCAGTGGATTCCGCTTGATTTGACAGGATTAGTGGATCTTATGATCCTGCATAATAATGTTTTGACAAACTATCCACTCACCTTACCGAAACGCGACCAACCTTCAACAAACCTAATGATCCGTTCAAAAATGGACGTCAACTTATCATCTTCATGGTCGACAGTTTAAATAATAATATTAAGAAAGGAAGACAAGAGAGATTTATTATGAAAAATAAAAAATAATGAAATCCCCTCCCGGAATAACTAACTAACAAAGTTTTTAATGCATCGCATTGTTTTGCTGGTATGTTGAGGATGTTAAAAATAAGATAAAAAGCCAATCCTTATGATGTCAATGAAGTCGACTTGCCAAACTCATCCTATTGTATATGATTATAACGTGAATTGCCTTTTTACTCTTAAATTTAATATTAATATCAAAGCAACTCATTATTATTTGTTTTGCCATATGAACAAATTTCTCATCTTCCTCATTATAATAAGCTTATTATTTTGAAGAAACAACTTTATTCCCTTTCTAGCTCATAAATAATATATATGAAATCATTTGAGACAAAGGATCCACTAAAATTAGCTTTTCATTGTAATTTGAGTGGTATTTCATATATATATATATTAAAGTGTAATAGTAAGAAGAGATGTTTGTTGTTAAATAAATACTATTGAAAATATTTAATGAAGATTTGATATAGTTTTATTATAGGATTTATGGATGTAAGTCAATCATCATAAAATATAGGTTTTACTCAAATTCTTAAGATAATAATTTTGAATTTGAATAATTTATAAATAAGCTTTTTTTTGGTATCATTATAAATTTGCTTAAAAGAAAAAACAAATCAAAGGCCTTCAAAATTAAATAAAATATTCAAATTTGAAACCAATAATTCAAAATCTTTTAATATGTGAATAGAAATCCTAAAAATGAGGAAGTGATTAAAATATTTTGATTCACCAAAGTACTCATTAAACCTTTGAAGCAACAAAAGTTGCAACTTAGCAAAACTTTAGAGGCATCATATCACCCAAATAAGCCAAAGCAAAAATGTGATTGGGTAAGATAATATAAAAAATAAGCATGCAAGTGTGATGAAACAATTAAGAAGAAAAAACATGAAACCACAATGAATCATATCACTGAGTCCTTATCTCATAAATACCAAGCCAAAGAGCAAGCGACACAAAAATCAAGGATCCAAAGGAGATCATTAAACAACTAGGTCAATCTAGGAAGAAAACCAAAAGCTGAATATTTTACAAAATTGAGATGGGGGTTTCCGATTTCCGATATGGGAAAGGAAAAGTCGAAAGTCGGAAAGGTAGATAAAATCATAAATTGAAAAACGATGTTATTGATATCCGAGATTGAAAATGTTTGAAATCGGAAATCGGGAGCAAACGGAATAATTTTAATAAAACCGGAGTTTCCATTTTTCGACACCCAGAAATAAAAAATCGGAAATCAGAACTGGGCTTATTCTTTATTTGAAAGGATAAGGTTTCCTGGATCCGAATGTTGAAAATCGGAAATTGGGAAACAAACTTCAACTTACCTCCAAAAAAGGGATTTACGCTTTCCGATTTCGGAAAGTGGGGATCAAAAACTCGAAAAAGTTTGAAAATAGATAAAAAAAAGGTCTCAAAAGTAAAAAAATGCAAAACAACAAGGTTTACTGAAGAAATTTATTCAATCCACACAAAATAACAAAGAACCTACAACTTGATAACTTCCCTAAGTGAGGTATGGCTAGAAAAACTAGTCAATGGGGGTCCCCATTTTGATGACTCGAAATGGGGATCTGTTGTAGGAAACAACACTTCTCTCACTAGGGCTCATTTCTCTAGGCTAAGAATAGCACAATTTAAGAGCCTCTTTATCCACTAATGCACCTTCCATATAAATATGCAAAGAATAGTAAAAGGAATCCCCATGAATAGGTAGTGTAACTTCCAAGTTAGTGGTTCCCTGTGTTAGCACCTATGCTAAATTTTGGAGATTTCTACATAAGTAGCTGCACTGTTTCCCCTGCAAAGGTCTAGATCAGGGAAGCTGAAGGGGGTATAGGAAAAAACTTTTCATGTCTGGTGATTTGGAGCTTGCTTGGGAAGCTTTTCCTAAAACTGAATAACAAAATGGATTATCCTATGGTGTGGCATGGGAAAACATCCAGAATCCTACAGTTATAACCTTGCATATTGGGTTTAGATGTGAAAATATGCTTACAATTATCCAATAACGAAGATGAATGGCGCATATCCATGGCGAAGAAGATCGACAGTTGATAATGATTTCACTAAGGAAAGATGCACGCTTTTAATAGAGGCTTGACTTTAGCGGACAAGACTAAATGACGAGTAGGATCAACCGTTAAATGAGCATTTTGTGCAGATCGATGGATGAGAAAGGTTTTGCTAGGAAAATATGCACGGAGGAATGAGATGTGGAGATGTGTGAAATCGGTTAGGATTCCCATGTTTCAATGGTCAAAGATTGGATGTTGTCCAAGATCAACGACGGATGGGGATTTCGCATAGTGAACATACAAGGAGGATAACTGGTGTCAAGGCCACAGAATCTTGTAGTGTCTGCCTATTCCAACGGTCACGATCTTGAGCGAGCCAGCTCTATGGTGGAGATGTGTTTCATAGCAGGAAGTTGCAGGAGAGATAAAGGCATGTCGGGGATGCGAAATATCGAGAGTCCCGCACAATTTAATGGTCGAGATTCTAGACAGGGAATATCTATGAAGCAGAATCATTTCTTCGCCCAAACATGCGCAAAGAGATAAGACTATGTGGGGATGTGAATTATTGGTAGGCCTCGTGCCTTTGAACTGTGGATATCTGGCGAGGATTCAATCAACGGTCCTGGTTGATTTCGCAGCGAAAAGGTGCACGAAAGTTAAGAGGACGGGGAAATATGAAATATTGTAACGTCTACACCCTTGGAAGATGGAGATTTGGCAGAGGTTAGATCAATGGTCCAGGATAGTTTCGTGATGGAGACATGCATGATGCTTAACAATATGAGGGATTGTGAAATTAGGAAGAGGCCACGCAGTTGAATGGTTGAGATTGCTTGTAGAGGAGATCTATGGCCGTGGTTTGTTTCACAGTTCAAAGATGCTAGGGGAAATAAAAAAGGAAAGGGATATGAAATGGAGATCAAGGAAGGTTACATCGACGACGTAGATTGCATCCTGAAGAGATCAATGGTTAGTAAAGTTCACATCCTTGGACGACTTATATTATTGAAGATTTATATCTACGACTGGAAAATCGTTTCGTGAGACAAAGATGCGAGATGGGTAAGGGTATAAAAAGGTATAAAAATGTCGTGCATGTGAATTGGAAGCATTATTTTATTCTCCAAAGGATCGAAAAGAGAGAACTAGAACAGTGTAGGAGAAACCATCTCACACAACAACGTTCAACCACCTGTCAAAATCACCAGGTAGACCTTTCGTCCCCTCCTAAACTATACAATTTCTCAAGTTGACAGTATGGAAGTTCAGAATTTGGAAGGTCAGAAAGTAGAAGAAGATTTTGAAGATAGGGATGTTGAGTATTGATAAGCTTATGTTAAATGGTCCCATTAGTGAGGTTAAAGAAAAGATGAGACTACTTAAAGAGAAGGGAACCGATGTGCATAACATTCATCAGTCCTTATTCCACGTTTTTGCAACAGACCAAACCCCTGATTTCCCTGAATTTGTTTCCTAGTGTACCGATAACTACTCTCTTTCCAAGAGAGTAATTATGGACATTTTCAGCTCTGCAGTCCTATGCCATGTCAGCCCTCTAGCTATTAGGAAGGCCTTGTCAATCCCCGAAGATTTTTCCCTAAAGAACAAGGCCTACAAATAAGAATCTATACTTCAGTGCTTCAAAGAGGCTTTGGTAGAAAGGAAGAAATATTTCTTCAAGAAATGCTTCAAACCCGATGTAAATCTATCGAACCAACTGTTTCCCCTCGATTCCAACCTGTTCAATGAGGAAACTCAGTGCACTGTTACTCTGCTATGCCAGTTCCAAGGTTTGGACACCGAAAAATACATCACCGAGCCTCTCATGAGTTTGCTTTTTGTCCTAGTCACTTTCCAACCAATTCCAATGACCCAGGTCAGACTTTACAGTTTCATGTATTAAATTCAACGATTTTTTGGCCGAGAGTATCCATTCTTAGTTGATGGACTTCGACAAAACCAATACTTTTAGGTCCAAGCTTATTTGCTGAAAATGTTCCTTGCTCACAATGAAGAGAATTTAAAATTACTTGAGATGGTATTGACTGAGGAGATGAGTAAATATTACTCAAAATTCGTGAACTTCCTTATGTCTGAGGTATACAATGCCATTTTCCAGAAGAGGCTTCCTAGGGTCATATCAAATATGAGAAGTATGATACAGTTCTCTACAGATAGCAGGGTAGGTGATTGGTTCTTAATTGAAAATTGGACCATGATTAAAATGTATGGCTTCACTCAACCACCATATATGTTTCCAACCTTTTTAACCCCCAGGGTATTCTCCATGGAGTTTATCGGGCATAAACTAATAGTAGAAACAGAGCACTTCCTGAATTTTAAAAAGTCTACTGATATTAAGTACCCTTGGGCAGTAGGGCCTTTTACTATCAGGAATAAAAATGCCTTGCCAATGATTGAAATTTTTTTGAAGGAGATGGGGTTCCCTACAGAGCCTACAGTTGAGTATGATCCTCACAAGGTCATCTCAAATAGGAGAAAGGATGTGAAGAGAAAACCATTCAAACATGTGAAGGATTTTGGATTGGTAGATGCTGCAAATTGGGATGATTATCTCAAGGAAAATCCCAAGCATACCAATGGGAAGGAGGACTCAAATTCCTATGTAAAAGATATTACTTCACTAATGTATGATGTTTCTAAGGTGGTTGTAGCATATGTAAACATTACGCCCTTGGCCAGTCACTTGGAGAAAAAAATTAATTGAGATATTTCAGATCACATGGACACTGAGGATGAGGACACTGCTAGGACTCCCAAGAGGCAGAGGGACAATTGTTCCAAAATACAACAGAGGACAAAGGAAAGTAGAAGGTGAAAGTGACAGGACCAGTGTTTGAGGTCAAGGAATATTCCTTTGCTAACACTCCAGCTGACTCTGCATCACAATTCAGGGACAAGATGGAGCTGCTGGATAAGTATAAAGAAATAAAGGATATGACTGCAGAGAAAACTCTGAAGCTGTGTGCAGAGGTGAGGAGGATTTATAGTCAGGATTTGTCACTCATTGTCGTTAGAGACCAATCCCACAACACTTTAAACTTGGCATTATCAACAAATAGAAAAGTTGTTGAAATAACCATGAACCTAGAATACATCCCCATCCCAGATATGATTCATTTTCATAAACAGACTGGGGACATCTTGTTTACAAACTTGCTGAAGTCCACATTGAAGTTGTCTAAGATGGAAGTTACTAAGAGTAAAATTAAAAACTAGCTGAGACAAGAAAAGGTGGAAAATAAGGCCCATCAGGCGCAAATCAAAAAGCTGCAGACATATATTCTAGATGCTGGGGGTTAGGCTGATAAGGGAGCAGGCATGACGAAGCTATTGGATGAAAAGGAAAATGCAATCCAGTTGCTCAAAAAGAAGTTAAAAATACCCGCCACCCAGTTAATAGAAGGACTTGAGCTGGCTGAGATAGAGAAGGAAAAATAAATCCTGAAGAATGAGTTAATGGATTACAAAGCAAAGTTAAAATTTGTTGACAAGGATAAGTAATGGAAAAAGGACACAACTTTAGTGGTGGAAAGTGAAAAGGACTTGAGAGAAAAATATGATGAAATAGAGAGGAAATTGTAGGAAAAAGAGAAATAGATTGAAGATAGAATTATTGCTCCTATAGGTCAATCCAGTGAATAGGCCATAGTCCAAGCCATGTCACAGGTAAGTGTAAAGGATTTAGAATTGTCTGGGCTGAAAAAACAGAACAAAACCTTGGAAAACATGTCATTACAAAGAGAGAAAGAAAGGAGAACTTGGGAAGCCAAGTCTAAATCTTGGGAGGCCCAATGTCAGGAGTTGAAGAAAAAGAATGATAAATTGACTAAACATGTGTCATTGATCCATATGGATATCGGTGGCCACCCACCTATTCCACTGGCTCAAAACAATTGTCCATTGTGGCAGTTTCCTAGTTATTTTTCTACAGTTTTTCGAGTCCTAAAATTTTGGGGCCGTTTTGAGGCCCTAAACAATGTTTTTTGGAGATTTGGGGCCAAATGGTTGCCATTGGCATGCATTTGGCTGACCAAAAGTTGTAAAGATTAGATAGACCTTCCCAACAAGCTATCGAACGCCCAAATCGGAGATCGTATGTAAAAGTTATGACCTCGGGAAGTTGACTGTTCAACTTACCACCTTGGGGATGCAAACTTTATGACGGTTCATCTTCTAGGGTTATGTTTTGGAATTTTGGGGTTCTCACCTCATTCTTATTATAAATAGGTCCCTTTGGCCTCATTTTGTATTCAGCTTGGCACGGATGACCGTAGCAGCCACATCTCTTCTTAGAGATAGCTACCACCATTCTAGCAATTGTATTACAGTCTGTTCTATTTCCGCCATTTAATAGAATATGTGTTTACTGNGTGATTATGATTATGTATATGTTCTTTCATTTCGTTCATGCATAAATCCGGATCAGGACAATTGCAGGTTCAAGAGGAAAAACATGTTATATGTGATGCCATTATAGAAGAGGAAAACAAATTCAGGACTTACTTGGACTATATCTTAGATAAGGAATTGGTAATATACTCATCCAAACAGGCTCTGACATTAGAAAGAGAGAAGTTGAATAAGAAACCGGTTGAATATGCCAAAAATGTTGTTTATTTTCTGAATAGTTTGTCAAAGGATGACCTAAAGAAAGCCAATGTCAAAGACATGATCTCCATCATGACTTGGTCTAGGAAGGATATAAACAAATATCACCACTTGGACACAGTCCAAGCAAAGGTTGATATTTTGGCTCACCAAGTAAATTTGTTCATTGAAAGGTTTGACTCATTGTTTAAGAAAGGGCTCCCTTTCTTCTGGCGAGAGAAGGGTGCTATGCTAACTTAGGATGAATACTATGAAAATCTAATTGCATGCAGATAGAACCACGCAAATTTTGCAGATATGAATCAGCCACTATCTGATAAGGTAAATGTAGACTAATTGGATGATGAATTTGAGATCATGTTCGCCACATGTTCGCCTTCAAAGAAGCATATGCACATTTGTAGATATTTTCCTACAAGGACCACACTGAATTACATCTATTAGTGAAATAAATGTCCATTCTATAATTTCCATCTCTAGAGCAGTGGAATACTGTTGAGAGGTTTGGGAGGACCATATACACACTACATACCCTTAAGGAGGAGAAAGGAGTTGAGATGAGTCTGTAGAAAACCGTTGAGGGTGCTCCGAGCCATCATTGTCACATCAAGCAAGCCTGATCCCTAGCCATCACATTACCTATTTTATCAAGCATGCTCGATATTCCTTATTTCATGTTTTATGTAAAAAACCATCGCAAATGCGCCACTTCATAGCTGTAAGAATGTACGATGCTGATTCGGGATTGATTCCCTTTGTAACCTAATTAGGCTTTGTTTCGAGGTTGTTCTTGGGAGCCATAACATTATAAATGTAATCTCTTCGGAGGAGAAAGGGGGATTAGAATTTCATATTTTTGAGAGCCACAGTGCTCGGATTGTAGCTCTCCAAACTTTCTTGGGAGTGATAATGAAAATTCTTCTATGAGTTTATGAGATTCATCACGGTGTTTATATTCAGTGTGTGTTTCTTATTTACATCATTTTCCATTTGTGTATATTCCTGCTAATGATTTCTAGTTGTATGTAAGGAATTCATTTTATTAAGGAATCCTTTCATCGGATGTAGCATTCGTTATGTGTATGTAATGGTTGTTATGGAATTCATCCTTGTTAGATACTCCATTTCTGTCATTTCCCTTATTTGTTGTTATGCTCAAGGTGTTTTCAATATATTCATCCATAGACAGATGCCTCTTGTTGCACTAGAATTTTTCTCCTTTCTACTTCCATCACTTGAAGATATTTGGATGAATATTGCATTTACTTTACCTCAGAATAGATACAAGAAAATCATGGTTGATTATTTGTTGTAACATCCTTGAATGATTCATACTGTGACTCCATTTTCCAATGGTTTTGATATCTGTCTGTCTTTCAATATTTTAATTTACAAACAAATATGTCCCATCAAAAATATAACATTCTGAATTCTTATCAAGCTAAATGTATATGTGAATGTTCTTGTGACAAGAGAGATCCCTCTCTGACTGCATTGGATATAATGTAGTCTAAATATTGGTTTGAAGTGGTTACCCCTGTGACTTCCTACCACAACCATAGGAAAATTACAGGGTGCTAACATCTTGGCGTCGTTGCTGGGGAAACTAAATGCTATTATCTCCTCGGGGGAACGACATTGTTTCAATTCTATGACCTGGTTGAGCAGCCTATCCTAGACACATATAGGTTGTATATGTTATGGAGACTCCACTCAAATCCTTTGGAAGGTGAATCCACTGGGAATATCGACCACCTAGAAGCTGCAAATATTTTCAAATTTTCTATGGTGACCCAACTGGGAAAATGAGCTCAAAAAAATAGTCCTGGAAGATCATAGTGAAAATGAGGTACTCCACTGTGTATTTTCTTCAAGATATCTTGTCTTTCCTAGTAAATTTTATCCTATCCTTTCCCAGGATGGTCAAAGAAACTTTCCATTTTTTATTGCACTCAGAACAAGGCCATGGGTTCACCCATGTATATCCTTCTTTGAGAACTGAAAGTATCCCTTCGTCGTGTACATATGACTTTGACCAAGATACTTCAGCTGAGCCACATAAGAAAAAGGATCATCCCTGTGAAACTCATGGTACTACTGTTGATATATCTGCTGATACAACCCACTTATCCAACCAAGAACACCCTCCGCTTACCTATGCATTGGACTAAGTAAACTCCACTATCAAATAACAGTCTGTTCCCACGGATTTATCTCCCACCACTTCAGAGCTTAAACAAACTTCCTCATTCATTTTTACCGTCCTTCATAGCTCTGTTATAATCCTAACAAAGGCTAAAAGGTTTTCCCCTATACTTCTCCCAGCTGTTCTGGATGACCTTCCCAAGGAATATTCCCAAAGACTTAAACAATTTATTGGGGAGAGGGGGTATTTAGCTGAAGAACACTTGGAGTGGTTCCTAGACTGGACTAACCTGGAAGAAGTAGACCATGAATAAGTTAAATCTAGGTTGTTTTCCCAAAGCCTTGCTAGAGAGGAAAGAAGGTGGTTTACTAGCCTTCCAAACAACTCCATTCTGGGCTATCAGGATTTTGAAGATTCTTTCAAGAACCAATGTGCAGAAAAGAAAGACCCCAAGAAGTGCTTGTCCCAATTCCATTCCCTAAAGAGTAGGGAGAGTGAATCTATCCAGAAATTTTCTGACATGTTTATGAAAGTGTATCTTGCAATCCCTTCCCAGTTCAGGCCTCCCCTTGGCTCTGCCCAGCTGCAATATGTTGAGGCATTAGATAATGAATTCACCCTATGACTAAGTGAAATAAAATCAGCCTCCCTATCCAATATGATGAAATATTCCATAGAGGTAGAAATAAACCTGACTGTTGCTAGAAAGAAAAGGAGAGAGGAGGAAAAAAAGGGAAGGATAAAGAGCCCATACATCCTTTTTCCTCTACTTCATAAGAGGCAGAGATAGATAGGATGATGGAAGCCATGGAAAGGTTGATGATAGGCTTACTATGGACCACAACCCACATCCCATAAAGGATTAAGGGCAACATAGAAGGAATTAGGAATTTAGAGGACCCCTCCCTTCTCCAAGGAATCAAATAATCCTTGAAACCCCTCTGCAGTTCGAATTAAAGGATGACTCAAATTCAGAGTCAGTGGCCGAGGAAGGACCCTTATGTGTTGAAAAAAATCAAATTGTAGTTGAAGAGATGTAGGAACATACAAATCCTTCTTTACTGGTGAAAGATGAAGAGGATAAACAACCAAAGTCTCCTTTTCCTCCCAAATCTTTCTTTTCATGAAGAATACAATCAGCGGGAGGAAGGTAGATGTTTTCCATTATGCTTTGCCTCATTTTATTTTCTGAAACAAAGATTAAGGGTTTCTAATCAAACAAAGAAATAAAGGTTAGGAATGATTTTATGGAATTTTTGGAAATGGATATTGAGGAGGGTGAATGAGTAGAATTTACTGCACATTCTAGGTTTTCTCTTTAGGAGCCAATAGATGATTATTCTAGAGCTATACAAGAGGAGTATTATAATAGGTTTGATGAAGAAAGTAGTGGGCCTATTGCAAGTCCTCTATATGGGGGTTTTGAATAATATTTCACTCCTCCAATGTATGATAAATATGAGGATAGCTACTCAGAAGGTGAGGATCCTAAATGGGACGTCTCTTCTTGTTCTTCCAATTCAGAACTCTTATATCGAGAAGATCTTAGTTCACTTGATTTTATTGAATATATTCCCTCTGAAATGCATGAGGGAAAGCAGGTTTTGGGTTCTGACATTTGGAGTGGAGTGACTGATGTCTCATTTACAAGCTGTCATGAGCATCCCTTGCATGGTTATTTTGAAGAACAATTCGACAGTATGAAGTGGAATATACAGTTGGAACAACGGTATTGGGGCAAGTAGATAACATAAATTTTTGAATACTACCCTGGATTTTATGATCTAGTGGCTAAATATATGGAGCAGCCTTGTCATGGAAGATGCATAGCATATTTTTTGGAGGCTTTCATGACCTAGTGGCTAGATATGTGGAGAATATTTGAAATAATAATGGTTGGTTATGGTTTTGCAGTAAATATCAAGTTCCCTATCATAACCTATTTCCATTGGGCCTTTCGTTGTTGTTTTTTATTAAGCATGAGGAGAAAATTCGCATATGGAATCATTTGCTTGATTGGCTTCACTGGAAGTTAGAAGTGAATTGATTGGGCATTAATGCTCAGTAATTAGGGTGGGTAGATATGAATAAGCTCGGTATGGAGAGAATTTCCTTTAAGCAATTATTTCATTTTATTTTTCAACATCTGTTCAGTTTTTGTTTTCAGAGCCCGCTATGGGGTTTTCAGGAAATGATTGGAATCAACCAAATAGATTAGGCACGTGGTCTACGTGGTTCTTTGCTACCTCACATGGAGGATAGCATGCCTGAGTTGGAGCCACTGTTAGCACCTGTGCTAACTTTTGGATATTTCTACATAAGCAACTGCACTATTTCCCCTGCAAAGGTATAGATCAAGGAAACTGAAGGGGGTATAGGAAAAAACTTTTCATGTATGGTGATTTGGAGGTTGCTTGGGAAGCTTGTCCTAAAATTGAATAGAAAAATGGATTATCCTATGGTGTGGCATGGGAAAACATCCAAAATCCTGGAGTTATAACCCTACATATTGGGTTCAGATGTGAAAATACGCTCATAGTTATCCAATGATGAAGATGAATGGGGCAGATCCATGGTGAAGAAGATCCACGGTTGATAATGATTTCATTGAGGAAAGCTGGGAATTTTTAATAGAGACTTGACTTTAGCAGACAAGATTAAATCACAAATAGGATCAACCATCGAATAAGCATTTTGTGCAGATCAACGGATGAGAAAGGTTTCCCTGGGAAAATATGCATGAAGGAATGAGTTGTGGAGAAGTACAAAATCAGTTAGTCTTCCCATGTTTCAATAGTCAAATATTGGATGCTATCAAATATCAACGACAGATGGGGGTTTCACACATCCAACATATAAGGAGGATAACTGGTGTCAAGGCCGCGGAATCTTGTAGTGTCTTCCTATTCCAATGACCATGATCTTGAGTGAGACGGATCTGTGGTGGAGATCTGTTTCACAACGAAAAGATGTAGGAGAGATAAAGGCATGTCGAGGTTGCAAAATATCAAGAGTCCTGCACAATTTAACAGTTGGGATTATAGACGAGAAATATCTACGAAGGAGAATCATTTCTCCACCCAAACATGCACCAGAGATAAGACTATGTGGGGCTGCGAAGCATTGGTAGGCCTCGCACCTTTGAATGGTGGGGATATGGCGGGGATCTCATCAACAGTCCTATTTGATTTCGTGGTGAAAAGGTGCATGAAATTTAAGAGGATGGGGCAATGCAAAATCTTGTAGGGCCTACACCCTCGGATGATGGAAATCTGGCGAAGGTTAGATTGCTGGTCCAGGATAGTTTCGTGATGGATACATGCACGATGGTTAACAATATGAGGGATCACAGAATTAGGAAGAGGCCACATAGTTGAACGGTTGAGATCGCTCGTAGGGAGATATACAGCCATGGTTTGTTTCAAGTTCAAAGATGCTAGGGGAAATAAAAAAGAAACGGACTGCAAAATGGAGATCAAGGAAGGTTACATTGACCGCATAGATTGCATCTTGTAGAGATCAATGGTCAGGAAAGGTCACATCCTTGGATGGCTTATATTATTGAAGATTTAGATCTACGACTGGAAAATAGTTTCATGAGATGAAGATGCGAGATGGGTAAGGGTATACAAATGTATAAAAATGTCATGCACGTGAATTGGCAACATTATTTTATTCTCTAGATCATCGAAAAATGAGAGCCAGAACAGTGCAGGAGAAGCCATCTCACACAATGATGTTCAACCACCTGTCAAAATCACTAGGTAGACCTTTCGTCCCCTCCTAAACTATAAAATGTCTCAAGTTGACAGTATGGAAGTTCAGAACCTGGAAGGTCAGAAAGTAGAAGAAGCTTTCAAAGATAGGGATGTTGAAATATTTGATACGCTTCTATTCAATGGTCCCATTAGTGAGGTTAAAGAGAACTTGATATTGCTTAAATAGAAGGGAACTGATGTGCATAACATTCATCAGTCCTTCTTCCACCTTTTCTCAGCATACCAAACCCCAGATTTCCCTGAATTTATTTCCTGGTGCATCGATAACTACTCTCTTAATGAGAGTGTAATTATGGACATTTCCATCTCTGCAGTACTATGCCTTTTTAGTCCTCTAGCTATTAGGAATGCCTTGTCAGTCCCCAATGACTTTTCCCTAAAGGACCAGGACTATAAAGAAGAATCTATACTTGATTGCTTCAAAGAGTCTTCGGTAGAAAGGAATCAAGATTTCTTCAAGAAATGCTTCAAACCCGATGTAAATCTATCGGACCAACCGTTTCCACTTGATTCCAACCCGTTCAACGAGGAAACTTAGTGCACTATTACTCTGCTAAGCCAGTTCCTAGGTTTGGACATCGACAAATATAACACCGAGCCTCTCATGAGTTTGCTTTTCATCTTAAGCACTTTCCCAATCGATTCCAATGAGCCAGGTCAGACTTTACAGGTTTCATGTCTTAAATTCGTCAAGCTTCTGGTTGATATTATCCATTCTTAGATGATGGACTTTGACAAAACAAATACTTTTAGGTTCCAAGCTTATTTGTTGAAAATGTTCCTTGCTCATAATGAAGAGAATTTACAATTACCTGAGATGGTATTGATTGAGGATATGAGTAAATATTACTCAAAGTTCAAGAAATTTCTTACGTATGAGGTATACAATGTCATTTTCTAGAAGAGGCTACCCAAGGTCATACTACAGACGAGAACTATGCTACATTTCTCTACAGATAGTAGGTAGGCGATTGGTTTGTATTTGAAAATGGGATTGTGATCAGAATGTATGGCTTCAATCAACCACCATATATGTTTCCATCCTTTTTAACCCCTAGGGTATTCTCCATGGATTTTCTAAGGAAGAAAATAATAGTAGAAACATAGAAATTCCCGAATTTTAAAAAGTCTACCAAAATTAAGTACCCTTGGGTAGCAGGGCCTTTTACGATCATAAATAAAAACGCTTTTCCAATGATTGGAAATTTGTTGAAGGAGATGGGGTTCCCTACAGAGCCTGCAGTTGAGTATGATCCTCACGAGGTCATCTGAAACATGAGAAAGGTTGTGAAGAGAAAACCCTTCAAGCATGTGGAGGTTGTTGGATTGAGAGATGATGCCAATTCAGATGATTATCCCAAGGAAAATCCTAAGGATACCAATGGGATGCAGGAATCAAGTTCCTTTGTAAAATATATTACTTAACTAATGCCTGATTTTTCTAAGGTGGTCGCAGCAGCTGTAAACATTACGCCCTTGTCCAGTCACTCGGAGAAAACAAGTAAACGATATCTTTCAGATCACATGGATATTGAGGATGAGGACACTTACAGGACTCCTAAGAGGTAGAAGATTGAGGCAGAGGGATAGTTGGTCCAAAATATAGTAGAGGACAAAGGAAAGAAGAAGGTGAAAGTGACAAGACTAGTGTTTGAGGTCAAGCAATATTCCTTTGCTGACACTCCACCTGACTCTGCATCACAATTCAGGGAAAAGATGGAGATGCTGGATAAGTATAAAGAAACGAAGGATATGACTATAGAGGAAACTCTGAAGCTGTGTGCAGAGGTGAGGAGGATTTCTAGTCAGGTTGTGTCACTCATTGCTTTTAGAGACCAGGCCCACAACACTTTAAACTTGGCATTAGCAACAAATAACAAATTTGCTTAAATGAGCATGAACCTAGAAGACATGCCCATCCCAAATATGATTCATTTTCACAAACAGACTGGGGACATCTTGTTTACAAACTTGTTGAATTACACACTAAAGTTGTCTAAGATAGAAGTTACTATGAGTAAAATTGAGAACCAGTTGAGATAAGAAAAGGTGGAAAATAGGGCCCATCAAGTGCAAATAAAAAAGATGCAGATAGATCTTCTAGCTTTTGGGGGTCAGGCTGATAAGGGAGCAGGCATGAAGAAGCTATTGGATGAAAAGGAAAATGCAATCCAACTTCTCAAAAAGAAGTTAAAAATTCCTGCAACCTAGTTAATAGAAGGACTTGAGCTGGCTGAGATAGAGAAGGAAAAAGAAAGCCTGAAGAATGAGTTAATGGATTGCAAGGCAAGGTTGTTAAAATTTGCTAACAAGGAGAAGGAATGGAAAAAGGACATAGCTTTAGTGGTGGAAAGTGAAGATTCCTTGAAAGAAAAATATGATGAAATAGAGAGGAAATTGAAAGAAAAAGAGAAAGAGCTTGAATACAGAATTATTGCTCTTGTATTTAAATCTAGTGAATAGGCCATAGTCCAAGCCATGTCACAGGTAAGTATAAAGGATTTAGAATTGACTGGGCTGAAAAGCTAGAACAAAACCCCGAAAAACGTGTCATTATAGAGAGAATGAGAAAGGATAACTTGGGAATCCAAGTCTAAATATTGGGAGGCCTAATGTCAAGAGTTGAAGACAAAGAATGATAAATTGACTAAACAGGTTCCAGGCCAACTGCAGGTTCATGGGGAAAAGCATGTTATATGGGATGCCATTATAGAAGAGGAAAAAAAATTCATGCCTTAATTGGACTATATATTAGATAAGGAATTGGTAATATACTCATCCAAATAGGGTCTAAAATTAGCAAGAGAGAAGTTGAATATGCCAAAAATGGTGTTGATTTTATGAATAGTTTGTCAGAGGATGACCTAAAGAAATCCAATGTCAAAGACATGATCTCCATCACGACTTGGGCTAGAAAGGTTATAGAAAAATATCACCACTTGGACACAGTCTAGGCAAAGGTTGATATTTTGGCTCACCAAGTAAAGTTGTTCATTGAAAGGTTTGACCCACTGTTTAAGAAAGGGATCCCTTTCTTCTGGAGAGAGAAGGGTACTATTATGACTAAGGATGAATACTATGAAAATCTAATTGAATGCAGATAGGACCACACAAATTTTGTAGATATGAATCAGCCACTGTCTGGTAGGGTAATAGTAGAAAAATTGGCTCATGAATTTGAGATCATGTTCACCTTCAAAGAAGCATGTGCACATTTGCAGATATTTTCCTACAAGGACCACACCGAATTGTGTGTATTAGAGAAAGAAATGTCTATGCTGGAAGTTCCATCTCTAGAGCAGTGGAATACCATTGAGAGGTTAGGGAGGACCAAATACATGCTCCATGCCCCGGTAGGAGGAGAAACGAGTCGAATCGAGTCAGTGGAAAACCATTGAGAGTGCTTCGATCCATAATTATCACGTCAATCGAGGCTGATCCCTAGCTGTTGCATTACCTATTTTATAAAGCATGCTCGATATTCCTTATTTCCTATTTTATATAAAAAACCATGGAGAATGCGCCACTTCATAGCTGTCAGAATGTACGATGCTGATTTGGGATTGATTCCCTTTGTAACCTAATTAGGATATGTTTCTAGGTTGGTCTTGGGAGCCATAGCATTATAAATGTAACCTCTTCGGAGGAGAAAGGGGTATTATAATTTCATATTTTTGAGAACCCTGGTGCTCAGATTGTAGCTCTGCAAACTTTCTTGGGAGTGACAATGAAAATCCTTCTCTGAGTTTATGAGATTCGTCACAATGTTTATATTCAGTGCATGTTTCCTTTTTACATTGTTTTCCATATGTGTATATTCCTGCTAATTATTTCTAGTTGTATGTAAGGAATTCATTTTATTAAGCTCTCCTTTCATTAGATGTAGCATTCGTTGTGTCTATAATGGTTGTTATGGAATTCATCCTTGTTAGATGCTCAATTTATGTCATTTCCCTTATTTGTTGTTCCGCTAAAGGTGTTTTCAAGAGATTCATCCATAGACAGATTCCTCTTGATGCACTGGATGTTTCTCCTTTCTACCACCATCACTTGAATATATTTGGATGAATATTGCACTTACTTTGACTCATAATACATATAGGAAAATCATGGTTCATTTTTTGTTGTAACATCCTAAAATGATTCAGACTGTGAATCCATTTCCCAATGGTTTTGATATATGTCTGTCTTTCAATATTTTAATTTACAAACAAATCTATCCCATTAGAAATATAGACTTCTGAATGCTTATCAAGATAAATGTATATGTGAATGTTCTTGTGACAAGAGAGAGCTCTCTCTGACTGCATTGTCTAGAATTTAGTCTAAATAATGGATTGAAATGGTTACTCCTATGACTTCCTAACAAAACCATAGGAAAATTATAGGGTGCTAACAACCTGTAAAGGGAAATGTAATCCCAATTAGGAGATTTCATCATGAAATAACTCATATATTAATGAACAATATAACTACTAGGGAATTTTTACCTCATGGGGAAAATTTCTTGTGCACTAATGAACCCTCATTGATATTTGGTAAAGCTAAATTTTGTAACTCTTAGCTTGGTGTGCGCTCCTCTATCTTCCAAGTATAGGAAAATGTATCTCCTACATGAGGTGCTCTGCTACTTTCCCAGGTGGTGTAACCGTTGTTGATGAAATTGTGGATAGGTCTTGTTTAAGCACAACCTAGTGGCCAATTGATCGAAAACAAATCAACCACTAACCCAACAAAACTATGTAATTTCCCCCCAACGTGTCACTACTGGAAGAAACTCCTCTTTTAAGTTTCCTAAGCCGACAAATGTGCAGAACTAGACTAACCAAGGGAGAGACCCTAACCAGACTTTATCCAAGGTCAACTAACAATGTTTTATTAACCGAAGGTACTAATCTAGCTACTTTTGGATATAGGTGCCTAACTAAGGTAAGAAATGGTATTAAGACACACTCTAGTTAATGATCCAAGGTAACTCTAAGGATTTGGATTAAAGATGTTACCATGAAAAATTAAGGCATGATACAATAACATTGATTTATCTTTAACAATTTAAGCATGTATCATGTAGGCATTGACATAAATCATGGCACTAATGATTAAGTAAGATATGACAAATGAAATCAGATTGCTCATATACCATCATCCATGAAAAATTATGCCAATTAAACATATGTGATTTTGTCTCTTGACAGTCAGAAAGTACTCCGAAAATTTCAAAATTTGTACTTTTCTATAACTTTGGTTGGTTCCATATTATCATGGTATTTTACTACTGTGCAAGTGTTGAGCATGAAGAGACAAGCCACTAGTTATTGCCTGAAAGATTGAATTTTTATTATCATATAATTTCAAACCTCAGTCTTGCCTTTCCCTGGTTAATTTGTTTTATGTCCAACTTCTCATTTATTTCTTTTATATTCTGTGTTTCTTTGTTTTTTATTATGTTTGTTCTGCACCTCATTGCTATGCCATATGTTTGGATTTTTTATTTATAAATTTAAACAGGTTCGTCGGTTTTCTGACATATTGGGAGTGGCATTTGTCATTGGATATCCATCTAATCTGACGACTATGCTACACTACTGACAAATTAGTCGTCGGCTGTCCGACTGGAAGGAATAAATAGTCGTCGGTTGTCTGACTGGTAGGAAGGAACACTCATTGGATTTAGGAGATTTAAGTGGTGAAAGAGGCGATCGGATATCCATCAAATCTGATGACTATGCTACACTACTGATGCCTTCAGTACGTCGTCGGATCTAACAGGTATTAAGGAGATTCATCAGATTCCATAGTGGAGTTAGTTGTCACATATTTGACAAAGATGAAGGAGATGTCATCGATTGTCCGATGGATATGGAGTGCCATTTGACATCGGTTGTTCGATAATAGGGTGTAGAAAATATGACAAGTGTATTTCGCTGTCTCAAAATTGATGTGAAATTCCACCGACGTTTTAAAAGAAATCAAATTATCGAATTGCTGACATTAATATGTTGAAAATCGTACATTTAGGTCGTCAGAATTTGTGATCAAATTCACTTGTGACGTAATGACAAAAAATCTATTTTTTAAATTTTAACAACATGAAATTTACAACCATTATAACGCCAAAAATAATCTTTTGGTAATTTTAACAAAGTGAAATTTCGGACTATACATCTATCCCAAAAAAATTCAAAATAAAGTTTGAAACTTACATATAATATAAATCCAAACATAAACAGTCATTGAAAAAATAGGAAAAGAAAAATTATTTGGTAGATAGTTCACATTTACCTTGATTGCATTAGTTCTATGAAGAAATTATTATGGAAACCCAAAAATCCATTTGGAACCTGTCTCAAAACCTTCCAAAGTTTTCACACTCAATTGGTTACCCAAAAATGACTTGCAGACAACATGAGATTACGTAACTAGTCAGAGACTTTGGATTTTTTGGAAACTATAAATTCTAATATGAAATAGCTTTAATCATTGAATTTAGAGCCTAAGGAATTTGAAAACTAAGATTCATTACCAATTTACCATGCGGTTATTCCAAACTCCCATGCAAATGATTGGATTGTGAACACTACAGGCTCGAGGCTAGCAAAACTCGACTTAAATTCAAACTCCAAAGGCTTCCATGATGCATCAATTTTTATAAGTTTCAACTGCCTAGGTTTGTACTTGTGTTGTTGCTAATAACATTATTGGATACTCACTTTTCCTATGTATCATTGACTCTGCTTACTATGGGAAAATAATGACATTTTAGGGACGATGTCGAATGCACTGATCATGCACCCTCAGTCAATTCGCTCATCTGTGAAGATGACAACGATGGGTCAATTTTCTCATCCTTAAAGACAAGGGGTGAAAAAAGACCCATTTATACTTCTTACTTGATAAATCCCAAATCACTTTTATACTAAAGGATAAACCCCATTTTACCCAACAACCTCTCTGTGGGTTCCTATTTCTCACCAAATCTATGGGTGTTTTTCACTTATGACTTGATTCCAGCGAATTTATTTTAGAAACTTGGCATGCAGCTTGGAATATCCTTGAACAATCATTCTTATCCATTTAACGGGCTCTCATATCTGTACTGAATAGTACTAGCTCTCATATATGTACTAGCTAGGCTGTGAATTCGTCGATGTGGGATTTTTTTCTAGTTGAATTGCATCAATGGTGATTGAGGCATAGATTGCTCGAGCATTTTGATAAAACCTTTAGGAGAGTCCTAACTCGTTGGAACTAAGTATGATACTGGTGCTTTCTAAGAAGAATCTCAATCTCATATCCCCTAAAATTGAGTTACGTCCTCCAAAACTGAGAAAAAGATAACAAAATTTGATAAAAATAAATTACAAAACATGAGGCTGCAAAAAAAATCAGTACCAGGGAACATATTTGACGTCTCTGGACAGTTTGTATTTACTTTCCCTATCTGCATAGAAAACAATGGAAATTTGGACTATGGATCGGGTCGACATCCATCATCAACAAGCACATAGGGTATTAATTCTTCAACGTCCTCCTTCTGGCCTCCACTGAAAAGTGATCCCCTAAATCTGCATTGTGTCCTCCTAAAACTAAAAAAAAAATCAATTGTAAGAAAATTATTAACAAAACCAATTTTCCCTTGAAATTTGGTGTTTTCTTTATCTAATGTGAAATAATTAAATGTAACCATAACTCCTGGGTGATTATTAGATCATCTGAATCTAGATTTGGTAGATTTCAATGCACATGTAGATCTCTACGAAACGTGTACCCCACTCAAATTTACAACTTATACATCTATCAAATTAAATTTCTTTACGATTCGTCACCAAAATCTATCTATCAAATTAATGGTAGCATACATATTTCCTTTTTTTTTGTCCTAAGCATAGTTAACATAGTGATTTGAGTCACCGACATATAAGAGTTCGTATTACAGTTGACTTAGCGATTTGAGCAGGAGTTCATATTATAGTTGATGTGCAACACTTCTAATGACATTTTAATTTAAATAACCCATTTTTTTAGAAGTGTAAAAAAAAAACCAGCATTTTAAATGACATGTAATTTTTTGATACCACTTCTGAGATGTGTTTGGAGCCCTTTGAAGGGTTGTGACGGCTTCAATTTTGAACCCTGATTCGGGGATTAATGACCAGTTCTTTCTTCGTATATTTTGTCGGTATGGAACTTATTCATTAATGTATAAATTCCTATTGGAAACAACAAATATACAATTCCCTTTTCCTCATGAACCAAGATTGTCACAAGTACTGTAGAGAAATCACATAATGAAACTAAAAAAATGTTTAGGAATGTAATCCTTATATTATTTTTTTATTTATAATAGTTTGAAAACAAATGTTAAGAAATGTAATTGCTTATGTTAATTTTATATATTTATTTATTTTCGTGATAATGTAATTATTAATTGTAGATAATGTTGAGATATTTCTAAAGTACTTCAATAAGGACCTCTCGTTCAAACCTTATTCCCTAATTCTCAAGAAACTTCAAAACCCATTAATTACTCATATTCTCATTTTTTAGTTAAAAACGAGAATACGAGATTAAAATCCAAAAAATCATTCACTCAATCTACAGATTAGATGTTATAATTCTTCTGATAATGATACGAATCAATCTCGGGTGCCCTTCAAATTACATGAAACTATTCGATTTGCCTTCAACACTATGCAAACGTAGCTGGTAGGAATTAAACTCACAAAAAGGTAACTCCTAAGAGTTGTGTAAGGGACTATTGTCAGATTCTAAATCCCCCTTATACTCTTTATGTACACACATCCATCTTCCCACAAATCCTCCAAATTTATCAATATTTCCATACTTGGAAATTCTTCCAACTTAGAGGACCTACTAACCTTGTATGCTCTTCAGCTTCACACATTTGCTTACTCTTACAACTCCAAAAATGCATGTGTTTCAATATTTGGAAGCTCTTCAAACTCAGATCACCCATCAACAACCAAGCATCAAATATTTGTCATCTATGCTAACCCCTGGATGCTCTTTAGATGCACACATCCAACTCAATGCAACTGCTCCAAACAAAGCGGAAATTGCAGAGATGTCTGCAAAGGAAAAACGTTCACATGTTTCAATAGTAAGAAAGACATTTACATCTTGTGTGATAGTAATAACTACTAAATTGCATGTATGTCCTTTTGAATTCCTACCATGAACAAAAAATATCTTGTAGCGGAGGCTTTTTGTGCTACAAGATTGGAAAAAAATGTCAAAAAAACCTCTGGTACAACCTCAACCAATGGTAGCAAATGTTTTAAAGGAGGATATTATGGATATATTTTATAACTAAAAAAAATTGGTGGCCAGATTTTTTAGTGGATGTTTTCTTACCAGTGCACTTTGTTCCAAATTTGTGCATCAGTGAGTTACGCCACAAAACACACCAGTGCTGCATAATGATAAATATATGCACTGATGCACTCAAATAAAATGAGCACCGAAAAAGAACCAAATTTCAAAGCCGCACAGGTGCTTTCATATAAATTATATGCACCAGATTTTACATACAACACAAACACAATGGTACGATATGTTACATCATACGCACCAGATAACTTTTAATATTTCTAAATGTTTCTGGTGCTTCCCATTTGTCTAAGCGCACCAGTGCATTTCATTGTCAAATGCACCAGTGCATTTAAAACACTCGGGCACACCGGTTTTATTAAACACAAAACAACCATCGGTTCATATAATATTTCAAGTTCTCGGTGTGTATAAACCATTAACATGCATCGATGCGAAAAAAATGAAAACGCCCCAGAGAATTTGTTTGGCAAATGGGAATCTTTATTTTAATATTTAAGGTGCGTTTAATTTATATAAATGCACCAGTGTAGAGTGTTCGCATAGACCCATTGGTGCATCATCGATTATCAAAATCACAACATATGATTCTTAGAATAGTGGTTATTGACATTGTAGTCAAATATATACATTATATTTTTTATTTTTTTATTCCATTCTTGATCTGAAATTGAAATATTTTTTTATAGTACTATTCATTTCAATTTTAGTGATTGCGTTTGTGAGTTTTATTAGTGTTCGAGTATACGCACCAGAGCGACATCAATTATCAGAATCACCGCATATGATTCTTTGAACAATGACTACTAACATTGCAGTCTAATATATNTATATCATAGATGCAAGCATCTATTTTAATATGTAATCATCCATACATTTAATTACCAATGTACCATTTCACATGTAACATTTGACAATAACATTGAAGAATGCAATAGAATAAAAAAGCTTATTTTATTATATATTAATAAGAGTGTCTTTGTCATACAGAATAGGCCAACATAGAGATAAAAATAATCAAAATGTCAACATACATGTATGTTGAGTATTGTTGCCATTGATGTCAAAGGAGTTCATTATTGACAAACGAAATGACAAGACATGTATGATGATGTGACATGTGTGATGATGTTTAAAATTCATATGATGATGTTCTAGTGCTCTCATGAAGTCATTTTTACAATTTGATACCATTCTATAAAAGTATGACAACTTGCTGAAACTCTGAAAATTGACTAAGTATAAAAAAATCAGAGTTCATTAATGACAAAGGAATACCAAAGGAAGTGGTGACATGGAATGTGGCATGTGTGATGAGGTTGCAAAGTCATATGATGGTGTTCTAGTCCTCTCATGAAGTAAGTGTTAAAATTTCACATCATTATGTAAAAGTATGGAAACTTGCTGAAACTGAAAATTTGACTAAGTATAAATTCTTCTTAATCTATCTAAGGGGCCTCTATAAAATACATGCTATATTCTGTAATTTATGAATGGAATTATTATGAGTATATAGACATCTATATTTTTGTCTTATGCATCTAACTATATGATTAGTTTTTCAATACAGTCTCTTAAGATGAAGTTATTAGTCTTCCAAAAGTTCCTTCTGGCATGATTTGCACTGCTTCAGTTTTGGTAAATCTTCCTAAGTGGCCTCAATAAAATTCTCTCCATATTTTTAGGATACTAATAAAAATTATATGAGACCATCATGATTTAGCTTGTTGATGTGTGCATATGACCATGGGCTCAGTTCCCCTAAAATGTGCTTGAAGAAAAAGTTACAGGTCTGCCAAAATGAGGTTTCAGACTGTTTTGGGAAATTTGCTGAAAATTGACTAAGTATTGAAATATCGGTCTATGTTTCCCTAGTAAAATTCCCTCCATATTTTGTAGGAAAATGATAAAAATAATCTAATACCATCAATATGTATCTTGTTGATGTGTGCATCTGACCATGGTATTATTTCTCCTAAAAGGTGCTTGAAGACAAAGTTATAGGTCTGTCAAAATAGGGTTTTAGGCTGTTTTGCACCAGTTCATGAAAATGCACTTTTCCATTATGAAGAGATGCATTGGTGAAAAGGTTTTAATGAAGGGACACAATGATGAAAATACACAATGGTTCAAAGACATGATGAAAGAAGTAGTTAAACAGAAGTTCGAAGTGGAAGAAATATGTCTTAGCAATCCATATCAATGTAACAAAAAGAGAAGACAAAGACCAATGAAGTGAAGAATAATCAGTACCAAAATTGAAGACAAATATAAAATCAGGGAGGTAGGGTGGTGCTAGGGAAGGATGTAATCCTGCAAGGGGGTTGTAGCCTCCTTCTAACAGTGGATGGAAAATAAGGTGTTGTAGCATCCTTGCCTGTTGGAGCAGGCAACAACCAAGGTGTTGTAGCATCCTTCAGTCGTAGCTGAAAAAATTGGGGATTGGTGTCTCCAACAAGTTGTAGCTTTCAAAAAAAATGTAAATATAATTTTTCATTTATAGAAAGTGTTTGTGGTTTTCCCAATTTGGCTTCCATGATAAATGTTGTGTTATGTGTATCTTGTTGCTTCTGTGTTTTAATGATTAAGTTAAAATTGGTTTTAAATTGTTAAAAGTTATCAATACTGATTCAACCCCCCTCAGTATTGCCCAATATTCCAACAATGTAATTGTTACACTTATTGGTAACCCGTTGTTTTTCAAATTGGACACTACGTCTAGAAAATTATTATACAAAATGTCTAATTTTCACAGAAAATTATTTCAAAATATGTAACATGCTACAACAACTTGCATTAACATTAAAATTAAATATGGATCATCATTGTTCGTTGGAATTATTTTCGGTGCTCGATCCACTTGCATCGATTAGGTTATTTGGATGAATGTTTTGTTGATTGGCTTGATTGTTTTCCTCTTCTTCAACTTCCATTTGCAAATGTAAAAATAAAGTGCACTAAGTGTATATACATTGTCGAAAAATGGATAGTATGCATGAATGTAAAGTGAAAAGTGATGTACCATAAAAATAATTGAATCATGAATGAGACATGCTCTTTCAAAACCAAATATCATGCCATATCTCAACAAGTATTTTGTTGGGTCTAAACTATACTTCATTTCCTGCAAGTTTTATGCCCTATCACAAACCATAGATTTAATATAACGGATTTTTGTTGTTTTATTAATTATAAAATGAGATACGTAAAACAATATAGATATTTACAAAATATACAATTAATAATTCTAGCGGTGTGTTGATACTACAAATGAATCAGTACAGGTTTAGAGAAAGCGCAATGGTAATGACAAGCGACACATAATGTTTTATTTGTCTCAAATACAGGGAAAAATTTTGTAGTATCAAATGGCCAATTCTTTAGATTCCATCATGTTCAAATTTCAACTAGTTCTCCCTTTCCATCCCCAATAAGTCTAGGTTTTATTTATATTTTGACTATTTTTTGAATTTATGTTACTTATCCATGTGAATATGAATATCAATCTATTCTTTGTTGAAGGATATATTATCAGGTTCGAGCTTGAATGCACAATACATTCCATTAGTTTCAAAATGTCATAATCTCTTATCGGGAGAAATATACCACAAGCAGCTCGTAGATGAAAATGGGAAGCCACTTTATCTCGCTAATTTTAACATGACATAGTCAAGCCACAATCATGTTTCATCAATAATAATTCGTCGTGAGCTACACATGTACATTTTAGCTTGAAATTCGACAACTTTGACGTCTAAAATTTGATAGACACGTGTCTGTTGTGCGAGAACAACATTTTTTTTGGCATCGACAGGAATTAGTCAGTTATTCAACACCATTTGAAACCCTGTCGATATTTCTATAGAATAGAATCGTAATTGGGAAAATTTTACTTCAATTAGGCGTCGAATTTCCAATGATGAGACGTCGAATAACCGATGACTATCACTTCCATATGACACCTTGAAGACGTCGGTTCTATTAAATATTCATCGGATGTCATGTCCTAGGAGTTGGAATTTCGATAGTCTGTAGATGTCCTAGGCGTTGGAATTCCAATGGCCTAAGGATGTTTAAAAAAAAAACCAATAGGATTCTAGACGGTATCTGTTCTCAAGCCAGTATATATATCTATCGTGCAAGGCCAGTTAATCTATCATTTGGGAAAATATCACTATTTCAACTCTTGAGCTACTAATTTTGCATAGAAAATCTCACTATTTGAGGGGAAAACCCTGCTTTTTTGATGCAGTTTGAAAAAAATTTAAGCTTTCTTTCCAGACAATTTCTACGAAAAACCCGCAGAACTGTCAGTTGTCCAAAATCCATGACATTTTGTAGTATGTAACAATTTATTTCATATTAATAATAATACTTTTTTTCTGCAATTTTTTATTTTCCAATTTCCAAAATATGAATCAAATCTTACTCTTCATCTTGACTCTCACTCTTCATCCTCACCGAGTCCTCATCTGAGTTGAGTGTAATAAATTTACTTCATGCACACATCCATTGTTATAGCTCCTACTGGGATGAAGGAAGAATCACTTCTATCTCATCTGAATACAAATAGCATCATGCAGCCCTCTTCTGATAAACCTTTCTACTCATTTCATCCCATATCCCTCTTGTGTAGTCTTCACTACATGCTTCTCTCATAAATGATCCAGATAAAAACACAAACAGTATCCAAAGCAAGTAATATTAATAGCTTTGCCAAGATAGAATATATAAAGCAGTAGTAAGACTTTTGATATCTTCATTCTCAGACATTATAAATTTGTCAAATATAACAATAATATACAATGAGGCTTCTCACATTGGTGAATTATTATTGGGATACAGGTTGAAACTTGGTTCGACAATAGTTTAGCCTATCTCCTCGTTACGCTTGTGGTTATCACATGAGCATGATAAGGATACCAATAGTCCTTTAACATTCCAAGGCTCATTCACACAGAAGAACTGAAGCAAAAATAATAAGGATTCTACAATGCAACCAATATTAAAATTTGTCTCTTTCTTCAAGACACTTAGTGAATTAACTAAAATATACTCAACTCCATTCTTGAATGCCATGATGTAGCTAAAAATAAACTGTATTATATTGAAAATAATGCACAGGTAATTGCAATTCTTGAAGATCACAATTTTCTTTTCAAACATCCATTTTCTGAGATTTTTGTATATTATTTCTTGAAATTCCATATTTTTATGGCTATCATTTAGAATATCTATTATAAACCACCCCCTAACCATAGATCCATTATGAATTCACACCACTCTATTATATTATCTGCTGAAAACTTGCAGTAGCTAGGAAAGCCCAAAATTGATCGAGTTCATTATTTTCCAATAAAAATTATGTCATTCTCAAATAATAATCAAAACCAGATAGAAGAGTAGCTACACGGTTGACAAATTATGAGAGGTAGAGAGAGGAAAAAGATCATTTGTAGATAATAAGTAGAAGCTCATCTGATCTTGATTTGTTGTTTACATGCATTATGGCTTACCCCTTTCAATTTTCTCCATCTGGTTGGATATGGGACAACTGAAGAACCTCTGATTTTCTGGATGATAATAGGTCACTCAATGAAAATCTGCCTGAAATTCCATTTGCAATATCTCAATGACTCAAACCTGAAGTTCCGCCCATGCCTCCACCATGTATGACCCACCCATACCACCCTTGTTTACACCTACCACTCTTTATATCAACAAAGTTGTACATAGTTTATAGACAACTAAGCATAGTAGATATAGAAATATTTCCAAGTTTACATCTAATTTATTGATGTTAAAAGTCTTCCTTTTTTTCTTAGTTTTACCCATTTCCATCCTATTTGATAAAAAATGAATTAGAATACTTTGGAATTTTCCATATTTAAAGGTTAAAGCATCAGGTCACCTTCTGTAATAAAGGAACTCAAAGATTTCATCATTTTGGAAAGATCAACAGATTCCCTTACGAGAAGCTAATGAAATAAAAATAAATCCCAAGTCAAGTTGGCCTGCAAATAAACTAAACAATGCAATATTATGATGAAGAAATTGAATACGTTAAAATTCATCATTTATCATCACAAAAGTTGATCAATTTGAAATACATGTATGATATATGATTCCAGTATGAACAAATAAACAAAAAACCAAGATGTAAAAACTTATAATGCAAGAAAATATTCACATCTTGGGTACCTTGGAGGTGAAACAGGCATTCAATGTTACATCCCTTGGAGGACAAATGCAAGAAAATATTGACATCAGTTGCTCAAATGTTTCCTTCAGAAGGTCGAACAGACTGTATAGTCTGCTAGATAACTGGGTAATAAATGAGGCCTTTATATCATTACATGTAGCAAAGTCACTTCATTTTTCTCAAGCCAATTCATCCATGCGTATGATCCTGTGTGTCCAAAAGGAAGTGCCAATCTTTTTATAAAACACCTTTATACACACCGACATGCTGAGTTAGAACTTATTTTTCCCCTACAGATTTATATAAAAGGTGAAAAGTTGACAAATCGAAAAAATAATGACTAGGTATTTCAACAAGTCCCCATTTTGTCTAATTACTAGTTAAAAAAAAGGTTATGTAAAATTGCTGAGCCATAGATAAAGACCAATTCTAGGAGTTCTAGAAAATACATTTGGTTTAAATCTCGCATTAGAATTAAAACATCATATTTTTTCTCTATCGTGATTAATGGGTCTAAATTATGCTGGTGTAACTTGTTTTTTAATGTATAATATAACATCATTTAAAAAAAATGGCAATATTTACTGAAATTTAAAGATAAACTATGTTGAATTCTCTGAGTTTCTTATACATTTTCTTTATTTTGTCTGCAACATTCTATTAAGAGCAATATTACTTATTTACTTTGTATATTTCATAGATTCACTTGCTATTACACCTATCATTAAGCTATTTCTTATTCATTGGTGAGCATGCCAACTGTTGCATATTAATTTCACATTGGCATAGTGATAGAAAGGGTCATGGAAAATAGACAAGAACAATTCCACACATGGTTCTCATACATGTTCAAAATAGAAATGAGTTGGCACATAGTAGAAAATGCACTGATCCCAAAGGCTATGCAATTGCATCTCAAATTTTCTGTTAACCATATAGATTGGACAGTATTTACAAAGATATTTATCCTCAAGACAAGCAGGAAAAAAAGGTGCGCAATGAGCAGAAAAAGGTACGATACTGAACTGTGAATTTTAAAGATTCATAGTTATTTGTTACAGATTAAACATAGACTCTAACAAAATTTCCTGCTTCACACTAGAAACAGTGACTTAGAGTTGACACTCCTTGTGAGAATTCATGAGTTCATACAACCAGAATTAAAACAATTGTGAATAATAAATGAATATACCAGTGCAATTGGATGATTTTACAATTCTAATAGCTATTTCGATATGTCAACAAGAAGGAAAGAACTGAAGGGAAACAAAAAATTCAAACCCCTAGATAAAAATCAAAGGAAGCACGGAAAGAATCGAATATGCTTTTAAAACACCTCCAAACATCTGTAAGACTTAACGGTGTCTACAAAATATTGGCTTGACACCTATTTCATCATAAATATCCTAGGAAGGCCGCAGTTATTTTTTATTTTTAATATCTCTATGTATGCCCCTCTGGATCGGCTTCACTATAAATAAGTGCTACACATGATTTCCAGGATTATCAGTATGATGCATTGCTTCATAAAAAAGGAAGCATCCATAATCTCTTCAAAAAAATTATTGTTTATGACAGGTCAAGGTTGGTAGCATAAGGGTTTCTGAGGCTGGGCATTGAAGGAATGAGTTCCTAGGAAGGTTAAAGGGATGCCTAGGATGGTCTTGCATCTAGTTTTAAGTATATTAGGGGCTGCCCACATAGACTAGGAAGTATGAAAGCAAAACCGTGGCATTTATATGGGAAAGAAAGTAGATCTAGGGCCTTAGCGTTGAGAGAATTGTAGCCCAAGGCTTCCAGGGGTGGTTCCTAGGTTGAGTATAGGATATGGGGGCATGCTTTAGGCTTCACATATTCCATCACAACAAAAATATTTGTTGGAGTTTCTATAACCTCGTAAATACGTATGATATGAGGGTGCATGAATAATCTTAATATTTCTTACTTAAAGGAGAAAATTTCACACTATTTGAAATTGCTTTGTGCATAAAATTGTCCCGCAATCAAGAAAATATGCCTACTTGCTTCCATATAATAGAGAAAAAAATATTAAATATGAGTAGTGCCGAAAGTAAAGGATTCCATTATGTGCACAATCATTCATCTCAAACCTTCAGGCCACAAATACAAGCCACTATTTCGCTGAAAGCCAACCATCCAATATATTCAAATCTTGTTCCAATGGATCCAACAAGGATAAAAGTATATCTTATTTCTTTTTATATATCAACAAATTAATGTACTATGCCTTTAATATTATAATAGGAAAAGAACCACCTGGAATGTGTTGGAAAGGGGTTTGGGATAAGCTAGTTGCACAACATCACGGATGCTGCACAAGCTCAAAGACACCGCGCAAGTGGAAGATGGCACGCAAGGCGAAAATAGAATATTTTATGTCACCTTTTGTAGTTTTAGACCAAACTGTGTAGATGTTGGTCATTATTTTGTAGAATCAGTTAATATTTAGTTAGGAAGTTGTCCAAGTGGACCAGGGATTATTTTAAGGAACCATACTTATTTAAAAGTGTATAAATGTTGGCGAATATTACCAATTCTTAAAACGACAACTATAAAATGATTGACGATATTTTTCAAAAATTATTTTAATTTCCAAGGATTTTATATCGTTTATATAATAATTTGGTGATTTTTATGGGGAAAAAATTTTACCCCATCAAAATTGGGTGAAACAGGGCTTCAAAAAATGCAAAATGGTGAATCATTTTTGGCAGAAAAACATGGAAAAATAGCCCACTGGGCTAAAATTCGCCCCTAAAATCATCCCTGAAGTGGACCTTGAATGTAAAGGTGCAATCCTATAAGTAGAAGTAGAATTGCAAGTGTTCAGTAACTTTTTGGGGAAGAACTTGTTGAATGCTATGATTAGATCCATTCCTGAGAGAACCCTTGTTGATTTGTGAACTGTTTTGGAGAAATTGCGATTTTGTGCGAAAGTAATATGACAAGATAGAAGTTGAGCTAAAACATTGTGTTCCTTTCTGCTTTCCTATTTTACTATTTCTGTGACTCAATTATAAATGCAATGTGTGTCTGCAACATGGATATTTAAATGATGTGATGTTTACTGCTGTTATAATGGAATGATGCGATATACTGAAAAATAATATGGTTATGTTGATGCTTAAGTGAATGGTTAGATATATTGCACTAAGTCGATAAGTAGATGCACATTGTCGTCTCATTCTGTGGAAACTTGGCTCCGTTAGATCTCCCTCAAACATCTCAGGTGATACTTCATCCACTCTATGGGTGTTTTCGGATGGGGTAAACCCTGTTTAAACCGGTGCTTAGGGAGATCGCAGTGGTTTGGGTGTTGACAGAGTGGGAACCCCTGCCGACTGGTTTTGTTGGTTGGGTTTGTGTCAACAAATGGTTTAGTTGTTGGGACCTTGTTCTGATTGAGGGGACGACATGTGGCATCTGACAAGACTGGAAATTCAATATTGGTTGGACGAGAAGCTACAAGAATTTGCTGAGACAGAAAATTAGAACCCTGGACTCACAAAAGATAAGTGGCTGGAACAGTACATACAAAACGGTCCACATGAGTACTTTTTCTCTTAATTTCCCATCATATTGTATGAGTTGTTGGCGTGATTTACCTATCGCAAGGAAAATTTTCAAGGAGGTGAGACAATGTCCTGGACCCCTAAGTTGATCTAGGAGTTGCAGGAACCTGACAATAAGGAATTGCGGGCTGTTGAAGTATGGTTGGACAATACCTTGGAAGGATATGTCACCGAGTTTGCGGTTGATACTACTAAGTCCTACAGTGAAGCAGAAAGGGGTTTTTTCAACGGACTGCGAGGTAGGTTCCTGTTGTCTTTGCAATTATCAATTAATATGCTTGTTTGTGAAAAGGGAATACTGAAGATGCACCTCAAGTAGTATAAATCTGGTGTGTGGAGGATGTGGATACCATGAAGAAAGGGGGAAGACAAATTGAAGGATAAGGGGTAGATGGGTGCAAGTTTTGATGAGATTGTGAGGGAAGCCAAGGAAGAAAGTGGTCTTATGAGGGGAGGAGCAAGGTTTTGACACGAGAAGAAGCAGAGGACAGGGGAAGGTCCTATTGTGATTGAAATGCAAGACCGCGAAGGAATACCACATGAAACGAAGTGACCCTACAATGACAAAGAGGACGACCAGGATATGCCTAGGATAGAATTAAGATCAGCCCCCAACAACAATGTACACACACCTCTGCGCAATACACCGCATTCAGGAACAAACACAAGTTCCACATCGACTTGTTTGACATGCCAACAACATTCTAATAGTATATCAACTTCTATAGGAATAAGGCACAGGATGGAGAGTGGCAACATGAAGTTACCTTTGTTCCATGGAAACAGGACTAACGATCTCAAGCAGTACTGGTTCCTGTGTGAGGCAGTATGGACTGTCAGACAAACTGCAGATGATGATGTCAAGAAGGGCCAATTGGCAACCACTCTTCAGGGTCGTGCGCTGGATTGGTACATGAAATTTATACAAGTTCCTACGGGGACTCCCGCAAAGACATTGGTTGAAGTCAGAAAAGGACTAATTGAAGAATTCAGAAAACTAAAGTCTGAAGCAAAGTACATTATAGAGTTGAAGGATATTAAGAAATTTCCTAATGAAATTGTTTGGGATTTTTACCAAAGATTTAAGAAGTTGATGGAAAGAGTCATTTTTGAGATGAGCGATGTCTAGAATAAACAATGGTTCATCGTTGAGTTAGTATCCCATATTAGAAAACCATTGATGCAGTAGAATATTGCGACACAGAGTGAGGCCCTAGAGATTGCAATGAAGTTGGAGGATTCACCCATTGGAGAAAGTGCAACCGGTATGAACCAAATTCAGGCGTAGTTGGAAAACTTAACGCTTCAGTTGCAAGATATCAAGAAGAGTAAAGAGCATCACGAAGACCTTTGGTGCACTCGATGTCGTGCAGATGGACATACTAAGGATACTTGCTTATATTTTTAAAAATATTTTTTGGAAGGAGTTTCGAACCTATTAAGTTGTGGCAGTGTGCCATGGTGTCACATTTTTCAAGTATATGGGCATTAACATGAAGAATGTGGATACATGTAGAAGATGGTGATGAAGCCAACGAACCTTTACTGTACATTTTTTCAGTCTATGGGGCATGAAGATAAGGATTGTTGCATATATGACCTACTCCAGGAAAAGACATATGAATCATACTATGTAAAGGGTGAATATCATCAAGCAATACAACAATCACAACCGAATCCTCAGGTGGTAAAACCACCACCTCAACCACAGTATGTACCACCACCGCAGATGTAGTTTATACTGCAATAGTAGTTTGTGCCATAACCATAGTATAACCATATGTAGATGGATCCACAACAGCCACAATATGTTCAGTCAGCGCATTATGTTCAACAACAGCTGAATCCCCCACAGCAACAAGTAAATCAACTGTAGTATATGCAGCAAGGAGGATTCCGCGGAGGATTCAGAGGAGGGGGAGGAGGCTTTGGATGAGGAGGAGGACAAGGTCATGGAACTATCCAATGTTATAATTATGGTGTATTGTGTCATTATCAGAGAGAGTTCCCATAGTTGCAGTGTTCGTGTACGTATTGTACCGCGATTGATTACATGGTTGAGAACTGTCCATAGTTGATCACGAGGTGGCAGGCCGTAAATGTTCCACAACTGCAGAACCAGAATTAGTTGCAGAATCCAAATCAGTTGTAGAACCAGAGTCAAGTAGTGAATCTAAATCAACTACAGAACTAGAACCAAATTCCAATTCATAATCAAATTCCACTTCAGAACCAGAATACAAATAAGAATGTGAGTCAACCTGTGAACCCACCGTTGAACTAGAACCAATGAGAAATAGTTGTGATGATCTCAGCAGAGCCCAGAACACAGGTTGTGGATGTTAGTGTCATCACTCACGGATGTGCAACAACTAAAGAACATAGTCTGATTCTAGAAGTCTGATTAGCTAGAAAAAAGAAGGTGTAGTTTGAAATCAACACGGAGAAAGGTACGTTCTTCGAAGCGTGTGATGCAATCAGAAGGAATCTTGGTAAGTTACTTATTTATGAAATTCCCACTGATTTTGATTCAACATGGGAGGTAGGACCATTATAAAATCATGGTACCTTGCAAAACTTATTTCAGAGTTTCTTTTCACTGGCGAGAGATCCCGATGCTCTTGCCGAGATTGAGAACCTATTGCATCGACCGACTAAGGGACGAAAGGACTCTGTGGTGAATTGTTTGCATAAGAAAAAGACGGGAAAAGAGATGCACATGAATATTTTGATTAGGGAGTATGAGGTAGATTCAGCCATTCTGAATCTAGGCTTGGATGTAAATATTATGACCAAAAAAGCATGGCAAAATATGGGGAGGACGACATTAGGCTAGTCTCTTGTGCAGCTGCGTCTGGCTAACCAGGCCAAGTTAAAACCAATAGGGCGCAGGTTGAACTTGTTAGTAGATGTTGAGGGAATGAATACCTATTCTTATTTCGATGTGATTAAAGTTGTCGATGGTGGAGTCTCCTATCCCGCGTTGCTGGGGATTGGATGGGCCAACGATACTATGGTAGTGATCAATTTTAAGAAGCATGTGATGACATTTGAGAATCAATACATTAGAGTCATCGCTATGATGGATCCAAACGAAGGGCAAATGTATATTGAGCTGGTGAAAGATGAAGTTGTCAGAGGATGGGATCATGCTTATAAAATTTTAGAAGATTATGTCCATCTGACTACTGATGGGGAACTTGGTTGGTGCAGCGCTAGCTCTGCGTCTTCTGATTTTGACAATGCTTTAGAGAACTAACATAACCACTTGCATGAAGTGTCACTAAGGAAGTGTGGGTAGATCACAAAATCGTTGTGTCATGTTGCAACTGATACTATTGAGTTACCAATATATGAAGGCCTGCCTAAGTTATCTGAATTTCTAGTTAAATTAAAAGATAAGGTGTCAGAACCATAGTGATTGTTGGCATTGGAGGAAGAACTGAAGGCTACCCCATCATGCTAGTGGGAGACCCATAAGAAGTCGATCACTGGATGGTCATAATGTTGAATATTGATGGAAGTGCACTTGAGAGATGTAGAAGTGTACCATGTGGGGAGGTAAGATGGGCGGAATAGCCCTGGGGATCATCCGATTGAGTGTCATACTTTATGGGAATCACGACCCAGGGATGAGTGGGTCCATGCGTTTGTCCATACATTGGATGAAATACCTTGATATTAGTACATATCAGCTGAGTCGCGCTGAGAAATCACCACTTGGGAGGAACTGACATTTTTTTTCACTCACACCTTCAGGTTCGCATATGTGAACCTAGATGTCCACAATGCATTGCAACTCATCCCCAATGTTGTTCTGAAGTTAGTGTCGATCTCACATCCAGTGGATCCACACACGCATTTCTACATGCAGTCGATGATGGAATGGTATAACGTGACCACAGGACCTGAGGATGATGATGATTTGCAGAATATCAATATTCTAGAAATATAAGGGAGTCAAAATGTCACGGCACCAGATGTACCAACCGATCCCATGAATCAGCCATTGGGGATTAGGAAGGTCAACATCAAGACAGAGGAGAACCTAAAGTTTGCAAATGTTGGGGATTGATGGGATGAAGAAACGATGGCAAAGATCACATATCTATTGCATGAATTTCAATATTTATTCCCTAAGAAGTTCTATGAGATGAAGGGAATCTCAGGAGATTTGGGGGAAATGAAGATTCCGTTGAAGCTAGATGTGAAACCCGTAAGGAAGAGGTCATATCTCCTGAATCTGCACTACAAGGAGAGGGTCAAAGCTGAACTTGATAGGATGATGGATGCTGGCATAATTGAGCCATTTGAAGAATCATAATGGTTCAGTCTTATGGTGGTCCAAGATAAGAAAATGGGTGAAGTTCGGATCTGTTTCGACCTGATAAAATTGAAAGATGCGTGTATGCATGATCCATTTTCGACACCATTTACTGATGAAGTTCTAGAAGGAGTAGGTAGTCAATAGATGTATTCATTCATATATGGGTTTTTCAGCTATCACCAGATCTGGATCGCAAAAGAAGATCGACATAAGACAACATTTGTTACTGAATGGGGTTGTTTTCAATACTTTGTGATGCCATTTGGGATGAATAATGCGCCTACGATCGTTTCCAAGGTTGTTGTCGCTGAATTCAAATATTTTATTCATAAGTTCCTACAAGTCTACATGGATGACTGGATAGTTTATGGATTGATCAGAGACCATGTGGAAAACTTGTGACTGATGCTAGAAATATGTCGACAGCACCAGATCGTGCTGAATTCAAAGAAGTGTATTTTCTGTGCACCTTTCGGGATGCTGTTGGGTCACATTGTTTGAAAGAAAGGACCGTTGGTTGATCCTACAAAGATTGCACTCATTTTGAGATTTCCACCGCATACGAATGTGAATATGCTTAGAGCGACACTGGGGAACATAGGGTATTATCGCAAGCTCATACAAGGTTATGTTGCAATCACAACTCCTATGGAGAAATTATTGAAGAAAGATGTAGTATTTGTATGGAGTCAAGAGTGTCAAGGAAGTTTCGACACGCTGAAAGCCATGATGGCTTTCGCATCGATATTGGTCTTCCCTAATTGGAACAAGGATTTCCATGTCCATGTGGATGCATCGTCTGTTGTGCTGGGAGTGGTGCTTACAAAATCGGGATAAGGAGATCTATATCACTCGATTGCTTTCGCTAATTGAAAGCTGTCATTTGCATAGAAAAACTATATGACCACAGAGAGAGAAGGTCTAGCGATGGTATATGTTCTACAAAAGTTTAGGAATTACCTATTGGGTAGTCATTTCAAGATGTTTACTGACCATTTTGTGTTGAAATACTTGGTCAATAATCCTGTGTTGGGGGGGAACATATGCCACTAGCTACTTTTCTTTCAAGAGTTTGATTTTGAGATAATTGTGAAGCCTAGTCGCTTAAATGTTAGACCTGACCATTTATCCCGAATTGAGACAAGTGAAGAACTAACAAACATTGAAGATAGACTACCAGATGTGTTGGAATACATTAAACCCACTCACAACTTAGGATAAAATAATTAATCATTATTTGATTAATTATTCACCCATTAGCTTAATTAGTTGGCATCCACTTGCACCTTAAAGTCAATACATGCCATCTATATCCTAGGAATGATTTATTTCTAATTTTGGGTTGATCTTGACCACCTTTTGACCATCCAAAAATAGTATACAGGACTTTACAGCAGATTCTACTTTATTCTGCTTTTTCTGCTTTTCCTGCTTTTCTATGGATAAGATAAAAGATAGTCAACTAGGAAACTGGGAGCTTTTGTTTCCAACCCATCCTCCATTAGTTTTTCTCCATTTTCTAGGATTAGCATGTTTTTCCCATATCCTCATTAGAGGAAATTTGGGGTCTAAAATGGGCCTTATAAGAAAATGTGCCAAAATAAGTTTTTGTGAGCTGGAATTCAAGAACCAATAGAATTTCAATAAAATAAGTCAACCATAATGGTTGAATTGACATATTTGTCATTAAAAAAAACTACTTTTTTTGTTCGTATTTTCGACATATCTCATTGTGTTTTTACTCAAATTTCGATCGGGAGAGCTCGTTGGATGTAGAATTTGATTTCGCATCCAACGAGTACCCACACTGCATACTTTTTATGGAGCCCGCTACCCCAAAAACAAGAAATACCTGAAAAAATGTGATGATGACATCATCATCACATTTTTTCAGGTATTTCTTGTTTTTGGGGTAGAGGGGTCCGTCAAAAGTATGCAGTGTGGGTACTCGTTGGATGCGGAATCAAATTCTGCATCCAACGAGCTCTCCCGATCGAAATTTGAATAAAAACATAGGGGGAAATGTCGAAAATACGAACACAAAAAGTAGTTTTTTTCTTTCTTCCTCCAAAATTAATCAATATTATTTTATTATTTTAACTATTATTTTATTATTTTAACTATTATTTTATTATTTTTCTTAGGAGGCCCATTTTAGACCCCAAAATTCCTCTAATGTGACAACTCACTCATGCTTTTTCCAACTCCTGAAGTCCTTGATAGATTTGTTAAGTGCTTTAGCCACCTATGAGTTCTTTCCATACAATTCGATTTTCCTATGAGGGATGTAATATTTATGTACACTATTATTCATCATTATTAAATGGAAGGATACACACCAATATTCATCTCTTCATTCATGGGATTCAGTCTCTTTTCTTCTCTCAATTTTTCCTGTGTATGCTTATGAGAATTATTAGTAGCAAGATATATTTCCTGTGCTTCTTCTTAGCATCATTTCTCATAGAATTGATCTATTATTTCTACATGGTATCATAGCTACAAGTTTGATCAAGTTCTACAGAGTTGAGGAGCGCTTCGAGTCTCCTATCCCTCTCTGAAGAAGAGCTTGTGTAGCTTACAAGATTTTCTCCTAGTTTGTTTTGTAGGTTGCAGAGAGTATATACTAGAGCATATCAACAAATTCAATATGGATTCAAAAGTTCCTCTACTATATCCTTTAAACTATGCTGATTGGAAGCCAATGATGAGTGCATACTTGAAGAGACAATGTCTCTTTGATGTCTCCATTGGTGCATTGAGTGAACCTGAGTCTTATGAAGAGAAGATTGATTGGCTAAATAATTGTGATAGAGCTTATGGAATTATGTGTTTGGGAATGTCTCCAAATATATATCATCTCATAGATTCTGTTGAATTTCCATTTGAGCTTTGGAAAAATTTGGACAAAGCTTTTGGTTTCCAGGAAATTGAAGATGAAGCATGGAGCGAACCTAGCATCTCCTCTTGTTCTCTTTCTCAAGATTTCTTGGCCTCTACATTATTTGATGAAGTTGATCATGATAAAGAAGTTTCTCATACATTTCATGTTTCTGCTGCCCTCTTTCATTCGAATGTTTCCTCCTTCAATGAAGAAGCAAATATTGAAGAGCCATCTTTTTCCGTGTCTCTTGAAGGTGATTTTTCTTCTTGCGATACTATTGATGAAAAAGAAGTAACATATGGAACTTCTGCTGATATTGATTATGATCCTATAACCCATTCATTGTTATCTAAATCTCCTATCTTATATTCTGAGATCCATGTGCCAGATTCTTCACACCTCTTGCATACCTCTCTCATTGATGGTGCGCAACCCAGTGACTTCCAGGATGTTTGCTTAGCCACATCAAGTATTATTTGTGTCATACCACTTACCTTACTTGATCTCATGTGCTTCAGCATATCCTCGTTTTTTCTTGGCATCAATACTCAAAACCTCCTTGAATATTGTGAACATCCCATTATTTCCTCCTTTCATATAGAGGATTCATTACCAGTGTATTCCCATGAGTCTATTGATATGCTTATATGTGATCCTTTGTATTCTGATTTAGAAGAATATTTTCAAGTTGATACACATATCATACCACCATCCATACCATCTACCATAGCTCTGAATAATCCTAAGACTATACAAATCCCTAGTTCACTAGTTGATTCCTCATTGGTCTCTTATGCAGTGATATTTATCTTACATGATTTGAAGTCTTTCCTAACTTTCAATGGATGGTTATCCATGAACTTAGTCATATATGGAATGATATTAAACATGATTTGATCTGTTCTAAACACTTATGGTTAAGATCTTATGCCCAACCATCATTCAGATTTTTACACCTATCAGTTTTCCTCAGTTGCTCATAATTTCCCTAGTCTAGCCCTATATCCTCATGGAGCCATTGAAAGGCTTTGTCCTTTCTGTTCCATATGCTAATATTTCTGATATATCAGAGTTTTATCAGCCTCATATCATATCTATACAGGTGCTACATCAAATTGGAATATTGACATGTGATTCACATCACAATTTTGCAGTTATTCAGGGAATTGGGTGTGAAATAAATTGCCTTGTTTTTTGTACTCTTTGGAAATGAGTATGCACATATCTCTTTTCCATTTTAGATTATGTTTGCAGATCAGATCTTGACAGCAGAAAGAAGCATTCAGATAATTCTCCTACTTCATCAATTGATGAGATACAAGGAGTCTCTCCTCTTCCTTCTTGTAGGTTCTACACTCCAGTGCATGATCATGGAGTTCATGATTTCTTTAGCAAGTCCTTCATCTAGAAGCAGTTCAGTCAGCTCATTAAAGTGAATATGAATATATGTTGAACACATATTTCAAATTTTGTGCCTTGTCCTATCCTGAGGGAGGATTTTCCCCATGTGGTTTTGCCTCTTTCCTCACTTTTCTACACATAACAATTGTTAAAGGGTGACCATAGCGTTGTTACTGGGCCCTATATGCATCCATATGCATCCATATTTTTTGTCATACCATCATAAAGTCAGACTTATAGGGGGGTGTTGGAATATATTAAACCCACTCACAACTTAGGATAAAATAATTAATCATTATTTGATTAGTTGTTGTAGGGTTTTTCCGGACAATTCGCAGTAGACATTTTTAGGTCGACGTTTCGATTCCGAATCTGGAACCATCATCAGGACAAGTAGTCAATTGGTAAAGCTGCAGCTCTGGATTTAAATACCGGTTGGTGTAGTTCTATAATTAAATTGGCCGACTAGTCCTAGGTTTAAGGAAGGGAATTTAATAAATAAAAGATTATAATTTGTTTTTAAAAATTAGGTTAAAATACATGTTTAATAATTGAAATATCTTTATTTAATTTAAAAGGTTTAAGATTAGGGTTAATGAAATAGGGCTTAAGGTAGGGCTTAAAATAGGGCATAAAATTAGTGTTAAGATTTTTATTTCCAATTAAATTTTTTTAATACTAAGTTTAAAATAATTTAATTTCTAATATAATTTTAAGTTTTTTGATATATTTTTGTTTCAAATTTAATTTATTTTTAATTGTTAAAATATATTTATAATTTATAATTTAAATTATTAATAAAATATTTACAAATTATTTTTAATTTATTATTAGGTTAATAAAATTATTTATCAATTTTATGAATTGAAATAGGGCTTAAATTAGGGCACGACTAGTCCTAGGTTTAAGGAAGGGAAATTAATAAATAGAAGATTATATTTTGTTTTAAAAATTAGGTTAATGTTTAATAATTGAAATATCTTTATTTAATTTTAAAGGTTTAAGATTAGGGTTTAAAATAGGGCTTAAAATAGGGCATAAAATTAATGTTAAAAATAATTTAATTTCTAATATAATTTTAAATTTTTGATAAATTTTTGTTTCTAAATTTAATTTATTTTAAATTGTTATAATATATTTATAATTTATAATTTAAATTGTTAATAAAATATTTACCAATTATTTTTAATTTATTATTAAGTTAATAAAATTGTTTAACAATTTTTTTGAATTGAAATAGGGCTTAAAAATAGTGTTAAAGATTTTTAATACTAAGTTTGAAATAATATAATTTTAAATTTTTGATATATTTTTGTTTCTAAATTTTATTTTATTTTTAAATTGTTATAATATATTTATAATTTATAATTTAAATTATTAATAAAATATTTTTAATTTATTATTAAGTTAATAAAATTATTTATAAATTTTTTGAATTATTAGTGAATTATTTTTAAGTTATTATTAAGTTATTTTTAAAAAAATTTACTATAATTTCAATTTACTTCACTTTAAAAAACTAAGTTAGGCTAAGGTTTAGAGAGATTGGATTTGTCTATTGGACTTGTTTAGACCCTTGATAAGGGGGACCCAACTTTTGCTAACTTCAAAACCGCCATCTCTGTTAAGGTTGTTGGGATGTTTGATGATCTTTATAGCTTCCCTAAATATTCGTTTAAAGTAGTGGTTCTCTTGTGCAAGCAACGAAGTTTCCTCGAGACAGATATGATGTTTTGACCTCTCCGAGTGTTCAGCTAAGGCAGAGGTGCGAATACGTTGGTTGTGGATATCAGCCCCATGTTCCCTTAATCTAACCTTAAGGGACCGACCAGTTTCTCCAATGTAGTTGAGGCCACATGAACATGTAACCTTATATACACCTTTCCGTTGATGCTCCTCAACCTTGTCTTTAATAGTCCTCATTTTTTTCCTAATGGTTACTAGAGGTTTAAAAGCTGTAAGGATATCTTTCTTTTTTCAGGATTTTGGAAACCTTATCTGTGACGCCTTGAATGTAAGGGAGATAAGCCCTCTTTTTGTCTTTGCGTTGTTGGGGGTTCTTTAGTTTACCTACGGGTTTTATAAGGGTTCTCCTAATGTCATTTTCTTTATAACCGATGTTTTTGAAAACTCTAACCAGGTTGCCTTGTTCTTCTTTGAGATGTTCAGCATCACAAATGCTGGAGGCTCTTATATCCAGGGTATTGATGATCCCCAGTTTTTGAGCCGGATGATGATGAGAATCTGCCTCAAGATAACTATCTGTATGGGTTTTCTTCCTAAAGAGCTGCAGCTTTACCAATTGACTACCTGTCCTGATGATGGTTCCAGATTTGGAATCGAAACATCGACCTAAAAATGTCTACTGCGGATTGTCTGGAAAAACCCTACAACAACTTATCTTACTGCAGAAATCTACAAACTGAAATTATTTGATTAATTATTCACCCACTAGCTTAATTAGTTAGCATCCACTTGCACCTTAAAGTCAATACATGCCATATATATCCTAGTAATGATTTATTTCTAATTTTGGGTTGATCTTGACCACCTTTTGACCATCCATAATTAGTATACAGGACTTTACAGTAGATTATGCTTTATTCTGCTTTTCCTGCTTTTCCTGCTTTTCTATGGATAAGATAAAAGCTAGTCGACTAGGAAACTGGGAGCTTTTGTTTCCAACCCATCCTCCATTAGTTTTTCTCCATTTTCTAGGATTAATATGTTTTTCCCATCTCCTTGACAACTCACTCATGCTTTTTCCAACTCGTGAGGTCCTTGATAGATTTGGTAAGTGCTTTAGCCACCTATGGGGGTTTGCTATATTTTGGTAAGTCAGCCTTTTTGAACTTTATGAGTTGTTTCCATACAATTCAATTTTCCTATGAGGGATGTTCTATTTATGCACAGTATTATTCATCATTATTAAATGGAAGGATACACACCAATATTCATCTCTTCATTCATGGGATTCAATCTCTTTTCTTCTCTCTATTTTTCCTGTGTATGCTTGTGAGAATTCTTAGTAGCAAGATCTATTTCCTATGCTTCTTATTAGCATCATTTCTCATAGCATTGATCTATTATTTCTACAATATGTGCAGTTGTTTATATTCGACATGGACGATGATTACTATGATTAAATAATTCAATTTCTGGTGACGAGAACCACACCGGAGGACCTTACGACGAGTCAAAAGAATCAGTTGGTTGTTAAGGCCTCATATTTCCAGTTGATCTCTGGACCACTATATAAATTAGGATCATATGAGATTTTGCGGTGATGTGTCCTACCACATGAACAAGGGAATATTTTAGCAGAGGCACATGCGGGTGTTGTTGGGGGACACTATGGAGGTCGAGCTACTGTGAGGAAGGTGCTTCACATAGGGATTTGGTGGCCCACTCTGCATAATGATGCGATAGAATATGTGAGGAGTTGTGACCTCTGTAAACGAACTGGAAAACCATCATGGATGGATGATATACCATTGGTACCTCAGGTATCATTGCAACCATTTGAAAATGGGCCGTGGACTTTGTGGGACCAAACAACCCACCAAGGAAGCGAACCGGTGCACGATATATCAGTACAATGACAAACTATTTGACAAGATGGGAAGAGGCTGCACCAGTAATGGATTGCACCGCTGCAACAGTAGCGAGATTCCTATTTGACAACATTAGGGAGAGGTAAGACGAGAGGTAAGAACCTACGCATCTATTATAACAGGCGCCCCTAAATCCAACAATAGTAGTATTAGTAGCATAGGTTTCCCTTTTGTTTAGTTTTTCATAAATAGAACTAGATATTCTAAGGGTAGATATGTTAGAGCTAATTCTCAAAACCTAATTAAAATCCCTACTAACCTTTACGGGGGATGAAATACCCCAACCACTGACTCAACAGAAAGGTATTAGAGAACCCACATAGGAAGTAGTTCTACTTGGAAACCTAAAGAATTTATAGGAGAAACCATAGAAGGGGTAGAAATCCTGGTGGGAAGTCCTAAGGATCCCATTTCTGAAGAAATCCTAGAGGTCCAACCTTTGGAAACCCTCAACCCTCCACTAGTGTAGAAACCTAACAATACAACTTTCTCATTAGTAGGGGATCCTAACTTTGTTGATTTCATTGATCCTTCCCAAGTACAAGCCCTCTTTGGTGGCTCAACAAATACAATTATTTAACAGATAGAAACTTCCACAGTAGAACCTACTATACCTATAGAATCTAATAAAAACATAGTTGATCATAGGAATATCTCCCCTAAAAAATAATGTTGGGACGACCCATTATCACCTCAAAAGGAGCCTCCTAGGTATACACTCTCTAGGAATCAAGCCGACATGGAGCGACGGGGGAGAATGAAGATCATGACGAGGTTAGAAATGATGAAGGAGAAGGAGAAAATCAAATTGAGACTACCTTTGGGTTCCCTATTTTAGACACTGCACAAGATATAAATATGAAGAACATCTCTCCTTCCTCCTTACCTTCTTTCTACGAAAAAAGTAATGAATACTCGGACACATTTTTGTTCGAGTTTTACATCCTCTGTAGAAGTTATAACTATCTACCAGATGCTCACAAATTAAAACTTTTTCCTACTACACTGAAATACTTTGCTTTAAGATCGTTCATGGGATTAGGAGAATATAGTATCAAGACTTGGGAACATATGAAAACTACATTCTTACAGAAATACCAAGAGTATTGCAAACCAAAAGAATCTCTAAACGATATCTTTAAGATATAGTACCTTGAAGACGAGAGATTTCAAGACTATCTCAAAAGATTTATCTATACATTACATAAATCTAAACATAATGACCTTCGAGAAGATGGAGTATGAACACTCTTCCTTAAAGGGATCTCAGAAGACCTGACAGAAAACCTCAATCTCATGGCATCCGATGATATATCTCATAAAACTTTTGCAAAAATTGGGGATATATGTAGAAATTACTCTAGAAGTAGGGGGAAATTCAGGAGAAATCTTCGAGAACCTTATAATAGGAATATAAAAGGAAATACTCCCAGTTTAGGAGGATTCACAAGGATAGAATTGGGAAACCTATTGGAAAATTTCAAAACTGATATTTTAGGAGCAATGGGTTCCCAACTAGATGCGTTACAAGCGAAGAAAAGGAAAGAAGAGGAACGAGCAACGATGAGTATTTTATGTCCAATATGTGGAACTAAAAATCCCCAATGGGAATTCCCATTAACCAACATCTCCATATGTCACATATGTATGAAGGAGCATCCACAGATGATTGACCATCGTTACCATGGTTAACATCCATATACAAGAGTGGGGATGTTGGTGAAACATCTAGGATGCCTCCTTGGCAACCAAGGGACCCGCCACCATATCATAATTTGTCACCATAGCCTCCAGCTTATTACCAACTGCCTCAATAGTGGAACACTACAAGTTGGTATCATTGGCCACCCTAGTATCCTCTTCCTCCTCATTTTACTCAACAACAGTATTGGCCACAAGGGTGGAGGGGACAGTCCTACCCCCAGCCACCACCTGTATTCACACCTAATTATCCATATCCTCAGCACTAATCCAATACCCAACAATTTTTACTGAGGTTTGTGCCTCCAATCCCCCTTATTACACAACAACCTCATCACTTCAAAAATACAAATCCTCCATGACCTACATTGTTACCTGAAAAACCGATACCTAACCCGAATAATAATCCAGCTCAAGCTCTTAATAGCATTGAGTTGCAAACTCTTCCATCCTATGTTATTTCGACTGTACCTATACATGAGATACAATTATGACCTGGAAGAGTTGTGGATGACAGACCTAAGTCATCAGTCATTATTCGTGAATAGAGTGACAATGAAGTCATGAATGATGCCATTTTGTAGGATGTGCTGAAAATTTCAGTTCATACCCATCTTCAACAAGAACCAATTCAGGAACAAAGGATTCCTCCATTTCTCAAATGATTAGCAATAGAAAAACCTGTATTCCATCCTGAGCATGACATTTTAAGTGAATTAAAAAATGTTTGTGTCAAGATCCCTCTATTACAAGCCATTAAGGATATACCAATTTATAGTAAAGTAATAAAGGAAATATGCATTAAGAAAACAAGAAGGAAACAAAAGACCCCCCACTATTCATGTTATAGGATAAATGTCTGAATGCATGACTGACCAATCTAGAATTGCAAAGTATACAAACCCATGAAGTCTAGTAGTGATTGTTATCATAAATAATACTGCCATAGCAATACACTTATCGATTAAGGATCTTCCATTAATATGATGACCACTGTAGTCTTAGAATATTTATAGTTGGGACAATTTCTCCAACCAACCCCCTCAATTCTATAGCTAGCAGACTGCACTACGGTGAAACCTGCTGGGGTTCTAGATGACATTGTTGTATCAATATCCTGATGGGAATATCCCGTTGATTTCATGGTAGTAGAATCAAAGGATCCTTCTAAAGGACATCCTATTATACTGGGAAGACCATGGTTGGCTACCGACAATGCCTTCATAGGATGCAGGGACGGGGAAATGACCATTTCTAATGGGTTGTCCACACAAAAATTGGCTTTATATCCCCTAGCACAACCTGTAATTGAAACCTTGTGGTGGTTATATTTCCCCTTTGGGGATCAAAATATTGAATATCTCTTCTTTCCTAGTGATTACTCATGGGCAATTCAGGAGCATACTATTGAGAATGTATTAAACCAATTTGTCTCTTCAACAACTTGTATATATTTTCTGCAGTCTTTTGCCCAATTCGATCAAATATTTGGATACGAGTTTCAATAAAATATGTCTCTCTCAACATTTGTAGAAACACCATGTGTCTTTTCAATTGAAGATCACATAGGGTCTTATACCGTACCTTGTGAAGTTAGCCCTGGGAAAGTTTTACACATAAATGCAAGGTTAATCGAGAGTCAACAAGAACAAGTGATTAAGGTCCTTAAAATCCAATCCGGAGCATTTGCGTGGGAATACACTAACATGAAAGGTATACACCCTGACACTTGTATTCACCATATTTACATGGATGCCAATATATCCCCTATAAGGCATCCTTAGAGGAGGATGAATCCTTCTTTGAAAGATATAGTGAAAGAGGATTTACAAAAACTTCTCAATGCTGGTTTCATCTATCCTATATCCGATAGTAAATGGGTGTATCCTCTAGTGGTAGTCCTAAATAAAGTCACAGGGAAATGGTGTATTTGTGTTGATTTCAGAGAGCTAAATGAGGCCACTCTTAAAGACTACTTCCCTTTTCCCTTTATTGATTAAGTGCTAGCTACTCTGTCTGGTAAGCAATATTTTTCCTTTCTTGATAGGTATAGTGGATATAATCAGATTTTAATAGAACCCAAGGATAAATATAAGACCACTTTTACATGCCCTTGGGGAACATACGCCTATAGAGTTTTGCCATTTGTCTTATGTAATGCACCTTCCACTTTTCGGCGTGCAATTTTAGGAATTTGTGTTGATCTTATACACGACTGTGTAAAAGTGTACATGGATGATTTTATAACCTATGGTGATACCTTTCAAGAGGCCCTTGCTAACCTTGAGAAGGTCCTGACTCGATGTCAAGAAACAAACCTATCCCTTAGTCACGAAAAATGGAAAATGTTATTAACAAAAGGCATAGTTTTGGGGAATCATGTTTCTTCCCAGGGAATCAAGGTGGATCCTACGAAAATAGAAGTAATTGTTGGCCTTCCTTCTCCAAAAACTCAAAAAGAGGTAAGAATATTTCTTGGCCATGTAGGCTATTATCGTCGTTTTATTGATAATTTCACTAAAATAGTTGCACCAATGTTTAAGCTGCTTATAAAGGATGTAGAATTCTAATGGAATGAATCTTGTCGAAGTGCTTTTGAGGTCTTAAAAGCTAAATTATCAGTGGAACCAATACTGAGGGGTCCCAACTGGTCCCTTCCTTTCCATATATCCACTGATGCTTCTGATACGACCATAGGAGGAGTCCTAGGCCAAAAAGAAGTCCAAGCATCTTATGCCATTTACTTTGTTAGCAAGAATTTAGCTCCTTTCAGACTCAATTACACTGTCACTGAAAAGGAATTTCTGGCAGTAGTCTATTCCATTAATAAATTTCATCGTTATATTACGAGATATGAATTTTTTGTGCATACAAACCATTCCGCCTTTAGATTTTTCATGAATAAACCAATTACCAATGGTAGAGTGACCCTGTGGCTTCTTCTATTACAAGAATTTAGTATCACTGTCGTTGATCAAACTGGTAGAGAAAATTTGGTAGCATATTTCCTCTCTCATATTCAACATGCTGAGGGTTCCCAACCTGTTGACGATACTTTTCCCGATGAACATTTATTTGCGGTGTCTATTCAAACGCCTTGGTTTGCAGACATTACCAATTATTTAGCAACTAGGAAATTACCAAACCACTTGTCCCCACATGAGAAGTGTTGCATTATAGTCTATAGATCTAACTATTCCCTTGTTGATAATGACCTATTTTGCACCGGTCGCGATTTTATTATTAGACGATGTGTACAAGAGGATGAGATGACATAAATCCTCCATGCATGCCATGATGGGCCATGTGGAGGACACTTTTCTGACAAGCAAACAACATATAAAGTATTTCATTCTAGTTATTACTAACCAAGAATTTTTAAGGATGTTGCCAGATATGTTGAAGGATGTGATAGCTACCAAAGAATGGGTAGACCTACATCATCCGATGAGATTCCTTTACAACCTCGGGTCATGATTGAACCTTTTGAGAAGTGGGCTCTTGATTTTGTAGGGTCAATTTCTCTCATGTCCCATAAGAAGAAGTATATACTGGTTTGCACAGACTATGTTACCAAATGGGTAGAAGCTAAAGCTTTGTTTAGACCTATAGACAAATATGTGGTAGAATTTATATATGAAGAGATATTCACTCAATTTGGTGTGCCAAGAGAAATCGTCACCGACCAAGGTTCTCAATTTAACTCTAAATTAATGAAAGAGCTTACCACGAAATATTGTATACGGCATTGCAAATCATCACCTTACCATCCACAAGCCAATGGCCAAGTAGAATCAACCAATAAGGTATTGGAAGCTATCTTAACGAAAACTATTTGGCTACATCATAAGGATTGGTCCTATAGGATAACATGGAGAAACACTACTGGTCATACCCCCTATGAGTTAGTATATGGCAAGAAAGTCCTTTTACCTATCGAGTTTCAAGTTAATACCTTTCGTATGGCCGCGCAGTTAGGTATGGATTTGGACAAGGCACAGAAACAATGAGTTTTACATATTAATGAGTTAGATGAAATTAGATAGGATGCACTCCAAAGAACAATGTTAATACATAATCAACGGAAGAAATGGCATGATAAATTTATTAAGAAAAATCAATTTAATACTCGGGATTGGGCATTACTATTTGACTCAAGGTACACAACTTTTAAAGGAAAATTAACTACTCGTTGGATGGGTCCATATGAAGTAGTTACAGCTTTTGATAATGGGTCAGTAGAAATTAAGACAATTGATCGTTCACAAATTTCCTTTGCAGTAAATGAACACAAACTTAGACTTTACCACCAACCAATATCTAAACAAGATTTTGTACAAAATGTCTTGCAGCAGAAGGAGATGGAATTGGTTGAAGAGGAAATTATTCCTCCTCCTCCTGATCCTTAAAATTATTCTGGGTCATCATTACTTGTATATATGTAAATATGTTTGTGTTTTAACGAATAAATAAGAGTCATTTCTAACAAATTAACTGCATTTATATAGAGGATTCATTCCCATGATCACCTGTTGCAGTCTTGTCAATTAAAACATGAAGACTCTTTTCCTTTTTTCTAATTTTTATGAATGATTTTTGAATAAATATGAATCATCTAAAAAGTGATTTTGCAGTTGATTACAAATACATTATCTCTATAAGCAGCTCATGAGGTATTATATGAAATGGGAAGTGCACTAAAAGACTCATAATGTATCTTAACTTTTTTTGGGTACTTTCGAATATTGAAGTTTATAGTGAAAATTAAAAGAATTCTCTGTATATCATTTTCTCTATGATTCGTTATGATTTTATATATGGTATTTTGATTAAGACATGTACATTTCTGATTTAATAGAACAATTGCTTGAAATACCTACTCTAATTATCAGGTTCTTTAGATTCTCATCTTACACCTATGGACTACTGTTTCATCCTATACTTATTATCAAAACTTGTCTCCTAAGCATTTTTGTGGTAACTCAAGAGTAAGTGGAATTTCTGCTTATGGGGAACATTATTGATATTTTATGAAGAAGATGGACTACGAGGTCAAGGGATAGCTTTAAGTTATTTTCTTTTGATATAATCTATGGTTTTGGCCATTATAAAAGTTAATTATAAGGATTTCTCTAGAAAGTTGAATTATGTGTTTAGTAGGCTTAACACGCTCTAGTACCAATTGACTTCCATATATTTAAAATCAGTATACAAGGAAAACGTGTCGGGGTACTGAACAGGCCTGCTGGCAGCAGGTTAATGCTAAGTAACATCTTAAAACAAGGGAGCTCAGTAAATGTAAGTAAACCTGTCGGGGTACTAAACAGGCATGCTGGTAGCGGGGCTATGCTTACATGGTACCAAGATAAACCTGTCAGGGTACTGAATAGGCCTGCTAGAAGCGAGGCAATATTTGGTAAAAGAGATATGGTTAATGCACCACTACACACATGGTTAGTAAAAA
>LPNX011144307.1:154236-168988 GCA_001517045.1 Pseudotsuga menziesii
ATTCGTGAGATTGGTTCCGGAGGTCTGAGTGGAATACCGAACTCCATTCAGTAACTGAAGGGCTACCTTTCGCAGTTCTCGGGATGTCCCTGTATAGGGGTATTGCGGTTAAAGGACCAAGCGACAGATTTACCTTTCTGGACGTGTCATGAACGGGGTATCTTAGTTGCCATTCTTCTAGGATTTGACTACCCGGTGTCCCTCCCGGTAGGGGGATACCTTAGCCACTTGGCTTCCCTATTCATATTGTCTAACTTGGATTTCATCACCTTGCAGAGGATATGTCTAGTTGAGTCATAATACTTTTAGTTAGGTGTTTGCATGCTCCCTTACCTCCTTTTGGTCTAGTGAGTCCACTGTTTATTATTTGTAGGCAACCTGCTGTTTTTTCGTATTCTGATCACTTCTGTTGACACTCCGCCTATTGTAGCACGCAGTTACAGTGGGTGTTTTGAGTTAGTTGTTGGCCTGAGCGCCCTATTTTTTGATCTCTCCTTCTGCACACTCGGTTGCATTAGAATTTTTGAGTTGTTTTGTACCTACCTCAACCCACAAAGTTTTGACACCATTTGTCACCATTGAGTCCCCGAGACATTCTCAGCGCCTCAGAGGCGAGCCCCCACAGCACGGTTCACTTGACACCACCCGTCATCGACACAGATCATCATCACTTGATACCACTCATCATAGATCTCGAGCCTTGTCACTTGACTCCACTCGTCAGCGGCATAGGACTCCGTCACCAGATACTGACACCCCTTATTTTACCTCTGATTCCGAGCCAGAATCCGAGAACCCCCTTTACACTGCCCCGACTAGCCCCATGGCTGGCGTGACTCTCATCTTGGTAGGGACCATTGGTGGCACATCCACCACGACACCAGTTATCACACCTACTTTGGGTATGCCTTCCACGGGGGCCCCCTCTACTGTTCCCCTCACAGCACCGATTCCCGCAGTGGGAATGCCTATCCCCAGTTCATTAGTGACTCATACCACCCATGGTGGTGCAGGACCGTCCTATACCACCTTAGTTCCCCCATTTGGGGGCAACATCCCTCACATGACCCCTCCACTTGGGGGCATCGGCCCCAACTTGGTCCAACCCATTACCGTGTCACATCCTTCGACCAGTTTTCCCTTCATGGCTAGCCTCAACCTGCCTGACCTAGCCAGATTAACCAACTACCCCATCCGACACGACCCTGCGTGGCCTCACATGCCCACCAAGCTCCCCTCTGACATCCCTAAGTTCAAGGGCAAGGTAGGTGAGGACCCACAAAAACATATCATGTCCTTCCATCTATGGTGTTCCTCTAACTCCATAGTAGACGAATCTACTCGCCTCCATTTATTACAGCGCACTTTCACTGGATCTGCTGCCAAGTGGTATATCGAACAACCCCATGGAACCCATGCCACCTTTACTTCCCTTGCCTCGACCTTCTTGCAGTTCTTCCAGTTACCTGTCCGCTATGACGCAAGCATTGAGATCCTACTATCATGCAGACAGAACACGGCTACCCACATCACAGACCACATTCATGAATGGCGTCGACGCCGTAGCCTATGCAAAATCAAGTTAGATGACCGGATCTTCCTAGATTGGTTCCTTAAATCCCTCCTTCCTATCATTGCTAAGGATGTGGCATCCGAAGGACCCCAGTCTGAAGAAGAGGCTATCCTTAAAGCCCAACAGTTCGATCTCATTTACGCCCAGTCGGGTTACCTTTATACCATCATACCTGACGCCCCTCGCAACAATTCCTCCCAGGACGATGCGTCGAGGGCATCCCATGCTACCGACGACATCATTGGCCGCGTCTCTTCGCAGCCTCAACCATTTTCCATAGCCCGTCCTACACCTGGCCCTGACCCTTCGTGGGCCACCTCACAGTCTGGAGCAACCAACTAGTATGCTCCCATGACACATCACCACCATAACCATGGACCCTCATGTCCACCTCAGTGTTTCGATAATATGACTCCTGCTTACGCCCCCCCTGTCACACCTCATCCCTACTACCACCAGCAGGCTGCACCAGCTCCTGTGCATTCACAAGCCCAACCCATTTATTACCCGCTGCAAGCAGCCCATGCGGCAAACCCACAACCCGCTCCACAGCACTATCCGCAACCCCCTCAGGTTGCTGCCCCTGCGCAGCCTCCACCTACATATCATCCACCACAGCCTGCTCCATCCCCTGCACAAACTCAGAATCCACCTACTGTCCAAGGGCAAGTTTACGCTCAACAAAACCCGCAGCAAAACTAGAACAACCAACGCAACCAGGGCCAACAAAACTGCGGCAGAGGCCGAAATCGTGGGAACAACCAACCGACCAAGCAAGCTGGTCAACACCCTAATCCCCCCGCTAGTAATAATGCGGCCCCTCCTAACCAAAACCCTGATCGCCCGCCCAAGCAGGATAAAAACCCCAATTTGCGAACAAACTACCCTTGTTCTATTTGCGGGGTCTATGGCCACTACACACATTTTTGTCCACATATGGAGCGGGTTCGGCAACTTTGGGCTACTGATGTACAACGCCAAGGGCAGGCGGCTCCTCACGCACCACCCAACCCGCCACCACCTCAGTAGCCACCTTTGTTTTTGCAAAACCCCTTACCAACCCAAGGCGTAGTGAACACCCAACCATTGGCTCCCCCTCAAGCCAACGTGCCAACCCAACAACAAATCACTTATGCTGCTCCTGATCAACCCATGCTTGACTCAGGTACCCACCACTTGTTGATGATGTCCTCCGATGAGGTCAACCTCCAAACCCAACGAAACCAATATGGCTCCACCCCTAAAGTCCCTCCCGCTGATAAACCCACTAACGCACATCCCACTGACCAGGAATTATGTATACCTCCACCTCCACTAGATGGTGAACCCAAAGCACCTCGTTTCCCACTTCGCCGTATCAAGAACAACCCCAATACGCGGGCTGCGTCAAACTACAACATTGTCGATGACTTATCCCAATCCCCCGCAGCCATGTCTGCATTAGAAGTCTTAAAAAACTGCCCTTCGCAGCGCAAGACTTTACTCTCAGCCATTGGGGCCATTGATCCAAATGATTCGCAGTTAATGACATTTGATTTAGACCAATCCGAACCCCGCCTGCCTTCCACTTTGGCATTCCAAGTTTCTGTTTCCATTCGGAATTTTGTCGTCCATCGATGCATTATTGATGAAGGTGCCTCTACATGTGTCATGCCCATCTCCATCTGGAAGCAAATGGGATCCCCACCTCTCCAGCAGTCCTCTACTGCGTTGCGAGCCTACAACGGCCGTTCAGCTCAACCACATGGCCTACTAACTAACGTCCCCGTCCAGCTGGCCGAAAAACTCATCCACATAAACATCGAGGTTATCAATGCACAGCTTGATTACAACCTTTTACTTGGCCGTAGCTACATGTATGCCATGCGGGCAGTTGCTTCTACTGTTTTTTGTACCATGATGTTCCCCCATGAGGGACGCATGGTCAAGGTTGACCAACTCACTTACCATGATTCCAATGCCCCCACGGCACCTGAAAATGTTCTCCCCATGGTTGAACAACCTATTTCGAGTGCCACCACCTCATTTGTTTCTTCTATGGGACCCGAAGTTTACTCCGACGCACCAATGACCTCGACCTTGCCATCTACTCCACCCCCGTCACCTGCCATAGTTGAACAATCTGTTTCAGATGTCACCACCTCATTTGTTTTCTCTATGGGGCCCGGAGTTTACTCAGACGCACCAATGACCTCGACCTTCCCATCTATTCCACCCCCGTCACCTGCCGCTGAAGTGTCTGACCTATGTACCATGTCCCATAGCATGCGAACTCCTACTAATCAACCGCCCTTGTTGCCTCAACCCCCTTTGGTACCTAGTCACAGTGGTGCTACACCCATCCATACCATTCCTTTCCTCTTCCCTCCCTCAGGAGTAGTTAGCGCCCCGGTCATGGCCACCCTCAGCCTTCCTGGTTTAACCTTAGGATTACCCGTTTGGTATCTTTCGCCTCCCGTTCGTCCTTCGACACCAGATATCATCCTGCAACCGTTGCAACCCATTATCACTACTAGTCAACCACCTCTCGGTGTCACTACCCCGTCAGCCTCCGTGAAAACCCCCCCTCTTCTTCCCAAACCCACTGGGGGCAGAGGCCCCCAACCTTACACTGCTTTCCCACCTCCTAAGACAGTAAAAAATCCCCCTGTGTTTCGTGCTCCTCCCAAATGCACGATGTGCGATGAGTTGGGCCATGCGACTCACCTATGTCCTCAGTTACCAGCGTTACAGGAATACATGCAACTTCTTGATGACGACCCCACTATCCCAGTTGTCCATCTAGATTCAACCCCTATGCCTCGCGACAAATCCTTGCGCACTAACCACTCCTATGCCTTATGCGGTGTCTACGGGCATTACTCACATCACTATCCCGATCTCCCTGAGTACAGAGCAGCTCTCTTTGAAATGAACAATCTGGATCTTGAGATAGCACCACCCACCATTGTGGAGATCCACCCCCCGGAATCTTCCTCTTCCGAAGAGGTTAATACCATTTATATGATCTCTTCCACCACCACTCCTTCGTTAACCGATTTGACGACACAAACATTCCGCACGGATGAGGAGATTCTCGAGGCTCTCACTGCCCCGGATTATCCTTGGGATGACATGCACCATCGTTCCTACTTCCTCCCAGATGAATCTTCCCCTAACACTGCTACCCAATTTGCAGTTGAATCCAAAGACTTCCTTCCCCCCAAGGTCAACTAGTTCAAGGACCCTATTCCTGCTCCTGACGCCTTCGAAGAGGGTAACATGGCCAACATCTCACCTGTCATCCAAATTGATATCGCTCCCCCCAGAGGCACCCCCGAACTCATTGCTTTAGGAGCATCTTGCACTGAGCAGGAGATTGAGGAATAAAACAAACTCTTCCGAGAATTCCGTGATGTCTTTGCCTGGTCCTATACCGAAATGCCCGGTCTTGACCCTACCATTATAGCGCACCACATTGACACATGGCCTGATGTACCCCCCGTTCGTCAGAAACAGCATCCCATTCATCTCTAGCTACAGTTTTGGAATCAGCACGACGAGACCATCACGATGGTCACCTCGTTGCATCATTTTTTACACCATTTTTTGCCCATTTTTTAGACACCGCTAGTCGTCTCGGTTTACGTGCCACTTCGGCCGTTCTCCATTTTTCACACTATTGATATCGTCGGATTCCTTTTTTCGAGCTCGTGATGATGCTTGAGATCAGTTCTCACTCTCACTTGGTACAATTTCAACATTGCGTCCCTACACCTTGCCGCATCGATTTGCGCGCCACATCGGCCGTTATCGGATTGTTTCACACTTTTTACATGAACCATCCACTCCTGTCATACTGCAAATGTTTCGTTATTTTTCCACCATTCATTCACCCCGCAAGGAGGCCCACCAGTGTTCCCCCCCACCCTCAGTCCTGGTCATCATAAATGTTCCCTGATTGAACACTTCCTCCTTGCCTGGCCATTAATTCAGAGTCTTCTTATTTGCTTTCAGACTCCTTGAAATTGAAAGCAACCCCGAGCATGAACTGTCATGGGCTCGTAAAATCCACATGATAGTACCATTCCATCATTTCAGAGTCTTCTTATTTGCTGTCAGACTCCTTAAAATTGAAAGCAACCACGAGCATGTACTGTCTTGGGCTCGTAAAATCCACACGACAGTACCATTCTATTTCTTCAGAGTCTTCTTATTTGCTTTCAGACTCCTTAAAATTGAAAGCAACCACGAGCATGAACTGTCCTGGGCTCGTAAAATCCACATGACAGTACCATTTTATATCCACACTTCTTCTAGTTCCCTAACCCATGAAGAAGTCCCCCCGCGCCTCTTGGCGCTATGATCGATCCTCTCGGAAGCACCCCCAATCAGGTCGCCTTTGTTCAGAGTATTCTGCAATCTCCTACCATTTTACCACAGCTTGAGTCTCCCTCAGCCCATTCACCCTCAGATCCTATCCCGCTATGATCCCTTGACCACCAGTCAGTCTCATATGCTGCCCGATCATCCCTGCCATCATACTCTGAACAAAGGAAGTTTGAGTCCACCCACTCTACTTGCCCAGTTATTCCCCCCAGTTTATCACTCCTGCCATCAGTACTATCACAGTTTGGTTTTTCACCTCGCGCTCCTGTCAAGGAAACATCATTGCCTTGATAGTTGTAGGTCTCCCTCTGTCGACGACAGCCCCTCTATTCCAAAGGATAGACCTAGATGCCCCTGCGCCTTGGACCCATCACTATCTGTGGTGAGTGCCTACGGACCATTTTGGGAGGAGTCATCATTGCCTCTTCGAATAGTTGTTTCTCACATGCTCGACTTCATCACCTTTATCGCATCGTTGAGAATCACGCAGGATGTGTATCCTTTCCATTACGTGTCGAAGACCTCGGATTTCCCCCGACTCTAGCACATTGGTGAGTCACTTTGGAACGCCCAGTGATATGTTCCCATGGATGTCCGGGCTGCGTTGGATATTGTATTCGGAAGCCATCCAGTTCCATGCTTCCTTGATTACCCAGTTCAGTTTAAGATCAGTGTACCATTGCAAGTATGACCGTTGTCACTTTGATCCAGCAGCTCATCAGTTCCTTTGGAACCACTTTCAGTAGCACTGCTGTCATTCCAGTGCATCAGTTGTTCAGCTCAGACATGGTTATCCCAGTAGTATGTTCCAGATTTGTGTCCCCTCTGGACACTTATGATATACACAGTGGTTTCCTATGTATCCTGCAGGACCCTCTTTTTGGGCCTCACAGTTATTTTTATGTATCTTGATACGAGAATGGGAATGCCCGCCTCGTCCATATGATCAGATGATTCCTCATCCATTATTTAGGTTATGTACTTTTCAGTCCTTGCAGTTGGTTCGACATCGTTGTTCCGGGCTTCAGTTGGTTCCTTCTCTTCTCCACACCCCAGAAAAAATGAATATGACTTATGATGTCCATCGGCCATACGATGAAATCCTGCCCTCGCACATCAGGGGGCAATCTGTTAACACCCAAAAAGGGTTCAATACCTCATCTACCCCATCACATGGCTCATTTGTCCATTTTCATACCATATTTCCATCAAAAACCCATAAAACCATCTAAAAATCCTCCAAAAGGCTTAAAATGCCTCCAAAAGGCCATAAAACCCTCTTTTCCTCCAAAAAATATCCAGAATTCCTCCAAAAAAAGAAAAAATATCCAAAAAGGAAGAAAAAATATGAAATAATGAGGAAAATGAGGAAAAAACCCTAAATAGCTGAAACCCTAACCCTAAAACCGCATGGTTTCCAACTATAAATAAGGGGTGGAGACCCCTTATTTCACATCCACAATCACAAGTATCCTGCCTCTGCCAAAATTGCTCTTGAAATCCTAGCTCACCATTGAGCTGCTTTCACCGTAAGAGCCCCCTTTTGGCCCATTTCCACCATTGGAGAAAGAGAAGGAGCAGCTGGAGCTCGGAGCAACCTTTCGGATAAGCACAACGGGCTTCACCAACCTCCACCTTGGAGGTCAGATCAATAAAAAAATCATTCTTTACTTTTTACTGTTTTGCTTCATGAACATGTTTAGATTAGTTTTTATTTCTGTTTAGCATTATTTATTCACATATTATTGAACTGCTACTAAGGAATCCATTGTCCTTAGTAGGTACTCATTCGTACAAGCTAGGGATAAAACCCTAGCTACACACTTCTGACATCGTTCCTGCATTAATGCAGATGAAATACGATGACCATGACTTTATTGCATTGGAGGATGTTGCAAACGAACCATATGTTCCAATGGTAGGTGCGCGAACTGGACAGAGATGGATTGTTAGGTTTAATCAACACGTCACACTTTGGGTGACTGAACGAAGTAAACGCGTGTGTGAAGCAGCTTTTGGGATGCTTCCATGGAGGATTTTTGTGGCTAGATAAGCCGATCGAAGTCACGGTGGGGATGATTTCAGAAATAATGGGGCTGCCCATGGATGGGCTATAAACCTCACAGTATTTCCGAGGAAAGGACAATGACAATAATATTACGACGACATTGAAGAAGCGTTATGATTTAGAGTGCGACAGGAGGGCTTACCGCATTGATAGTATCAATGACTGAGCAGTGCACATAGGCGCAAGGATTTTGGCCAGCAAAGTAGTCAGAAAGAAATGCCATGTCCAATGTAACTCAGGGGTGGTTGCATGTGCTGAGTAGTGTGTGCAAGGCGTACAAATGAACCGGCCATTCTTTCTAATGAACATGTTGGTGGAGGACATAGTGGTAGTGCAGGTAGGAGAGAGACCATTTACATACAGTTGGTTACTCATCTTGATCATGCTACTCGGTTGGATGGAGCTAGATGAATATTAAGGAATGGATGTAGAAGCGGTAAAAGTATGTAAGGGTGCATGATATCAGAATCTATGGTGGGTAAAAGAACCCAAAAGATTGACGGATTTTGCGATTGAATTTTGGATCTATTGGGAAGAACTGTAGGAAACAACAGTGAAAGTTCCAAGTTTATCTGTGGAAGCCGCAAAAAAGTATCAAAGGATTGCATGGTTCATGTTGGTTAAAATTAATGTTATTTAATTCACTTTGATTTAATTATCGACTGGAGTACGTATACTTCGATATGCTATACCGTATGTGTGGGTAAAGTAGTTTCACTGCTCAGACTTAAAGAAATTCTAGTCTACTTACAAACAAAATGAAATAGATCAAGCTGTTATTGTATTGAATGATCAATGCTAAGGATTACTAGATCTGTTCTAGAGAAAATAAATCAACTCACTAGTCCCTATCCTATAGTCTATGATGCTGTCAAACTCAATGTAACTTACCACAACCTTAAACTACAACAATCTTTCAAAGCAATCAACAATCCATACAGCAATCTTAAGCTACAACAATTATGGTTTACTCTTCAGAACAAACAACCTGCTAAGAAAAGAACTTACCTACCAAATAAGTATGCTCAGTCAATCTTAATGACCTTGTGTTATATCTATAACTCCAACCATTAACCCTACAAAGTCTGATGCTAAAATCTATACAAACACTTCTCAAATAATTACTGAAATGAAACCTGTTTCCTCTTAGCCTTAAATTGTCCACAAACAGTTTAACAAAAGGAAATTTGGCTCGCTACTACTGTCGAAATATACCCTGCCTGCGTTCTGTGCATACAAGAGTACACAAAAGAATGCTGGGGTTATTCAGAAAATGCACTCCAATGAATATTAGAACTGTTCAAGGAATATTCACTCATTCTCGTCTATACATAGACTATGAGACTGGTGTTCAATCCTAGGAAACAATGTTGTAAACTATGATTCTTTTCCTAATTTCATTAAATACCAAGAAGCATGATTCCAACTCCTATTTAGTCACCCATTCAAAAGATTGTTTAACAAACCCTAGATACTTTGTGAATTGAAATATTTAAACCTTCTGCTGCTGCAGATTCTTTTTAAAATCCACACACTACAATTAAAAAATACCCTACAGTCTTGTAAACGCAGTAGTAAAAAGGATTAACCACTATTGGAGCTATTCACTAGTCACTATAACACTAACAGCAAAAGAAATATGAAATCCAGTCTATTTTTAATCCTTCACTAAATCAATTCTACCACAAACCCAAACTAAATTCATCACACAGTTTGTAAATGCCATAACCCTGAACAGAGTCTTTGAACAATAATCATAACCATCAATAGGCAATATCACGCTGAAAACCAAAAAGGGTTAAAATAAAAATCCACTCCTGAATCGATTCTACAGGCTAGATTGAATACAAATGATATTAATTAATATTCTGCAGATACACATTCCATTTCAACTCACAAATGAACAAAACCATTAACATTCCATAAAAACAGTGTCAAAGGATAAAACATCACTCTACTTACTGCAATACAAACAACACTTAAGTACAAAGGGTCGGTGTTGAAGGTGGGCCCTGCCCTCAATGCCTGCCAGTCTTAAATCAAAGTCTTAAAGAAGATAAACGCTGGATCGATTGATAAAAATAGAGTTTTACAGTATTCTCTGTGTATCTACCCTTACTTAGGGTTTCAAGGTTCATTTTATACTTAAGATACAAAGTAAAATCGACCTTGAAGCAAGGATCGATACAGCTAACAACTCTACACCTATCTCAGCATACATGAACCAAATATGGGATTTCAAATCCCCTGAAATCCATATAATGCTAAAGATGGAAAACAACAGCTCCTTGAACGAAGGACATCCACGGAACAGCACCTGAATAATCTTCATAAGCATCTGGAAGGTGATGTGAATCTGAGAGAAACATCTCCACTATGGACAGAATCCCCCAAATCGCTGGTTCAACATATCTTCTGAGCATCGATACCACTACATGAAAGAAACAAAGACTCATAGTTGACCAAGTATTTAAATGGAAACTTAAAGGTTGCATTATACACATAAAAACAAAGCAAAGTAATGAATAAGCAATTAAAAAGTCACTTACCAAAACCTACCAATGTTGATCTTCAAAAAGGCATAATCATGTACAAAACAACAGTAAATAAGGCTGACTAGTACTTGATCTCATGAGGCTTGAACTAGAAAATATGATGCTGAATAGTCAAAATAGGAAGCCAACATCTCCCCTAGATTGAAGATCTTGCATGACCCTATGCAAGAAAGTTTCAGGAAAACAAATTTTGAAACTCATAATAAATGATCAAGCCTTGGATCAAACCCCAGAAACTGAGGCCGAAGTATTGAACAGAACTTGAACCTGAGGAGGAGATGGAGCAGTGTGTTGTTGTACACTAATCAACTTCTCAAACTGTTTATCCTTTGTCTTCAACTGTTTCCTAAGACTGCGATTAGATCCTATGATATCATCAACTAAAGTCTGTAAAGAGGCTACTTTAGCCTTCAAAATGGAATTTTCTTGCTTAATAAAGCAGTCCAATCTCACATACTCTTGCAATTTCTTTATCAGCTTAAAATTCCTCTGCCTAAAATAATCAATTCCTTGAGCTGAAGTATCAGATCTATGAGATTTAGCAGACTTTGGACCTGAATTAGAAGGTGATACTTTAGCAGTCTTTAGACTTGAGTTTGACAGTGATGCTGGCAACAAAGGTTCACTGACAGGGCTTGGTATTGAAGAATGATGATGGGAAGCATGGGAATTGGAAGTATCATGGGCAGAATTATCAGTGGATGAAGACAACTCTACAGGTACAGGCTCTGTACCTTTGGATTCCCTTTTTCCCTCTTTAACAGGCATGCTGTGGGTAAATCTTCGAGTAGGTGAAGCAAACAAGTTTTCATGACCCTTTTCTCCCCCAGACCGAGAGCTTACATGCTGTCCCTTAGATATTGGAGACTTCTTAGTATGGCATGGGGCATTTTTCTTACAACTTTTAACAACTGGTTCATGAGGGTGACTGTTTTGGTGTACAAAAATATTTGCAGAGGAGGCTTTATCCACTAAATCAGGGATACAAGGCTCACCTAGTTCATTCCCCAGGGATGATTTAATATGAGAATTAGACAGCTCATATACGAATTGTTCCCATACCCAATCTTTCTTCTTTAATTCAGCTAAAACGAGGATTTTAATAAGCCCATGATGGTAAAGACTGTGAGTCGGATGCTCTAGGTTTTTTCTAACTTGTGAAGCCATCTTACTCAAGCTCTTCCAAAAATAAAATGGGAAATTCAGAAGCTTACCGAAGTCAAAGTGAGCTATTAGGCGAAAATGACAAGCTTTGTAAGTGGAGAATCGGCCTTCACAGGTAATCATCTTGGTGATGATCATCAAGGAATTGTGAAATCCATATCTAACCCAAGGCTTGGAGAATCCCGTTTCACCCTTCACGGCTAAAAACTCAGGTTTGAAAACACAGTCATAGTCTTTTCGCGGCAAACGAAAATTCTTAAACCACCTATCCCCTGTGCGTGGGAGCCCCGTAGCCAATGCAATTGACTCCTCTGTAACTGGAAACTCCAAGGACCCGACCTTGGCTGTATGTCCGTCAAAACCCAAATCAAACTGCAAAGAAACAGCATCATCGTGGCCCTGTAAATTTGTTAAGAACGAATTCCACCCAGCCCGAATGAGCATCTCCTTGCATGCTACAAACTCGGGTGTGGCTAACAACTGCTCATATTCTGAGGGTTCATGCCGGTTAAGCATTGTGGAAGACAGAAAAAAGGAAAGACAGTGAAATAGCAGAGAGTATGCCGGTAATTAAAAAACAATGAAGAATTTCCTCAACGTTCTCCCGTGGTAAAGGTAAATATTGTAAACAGCCTGACAAATAATGACAAGGAATGGTGGTAATAATCAGCAATCGTGGTGAGGACATCATTGTGAGCTGAGGCCCAGAATGTCCACATTGCAGTGAATTATACCCATATTAGAACACGTTTAATGCACCGTAACCTCTTGGCATTTACGAATTAGATCAATGTTATAAATTTTATTAAAGATTGCAAATCGATAATAAAGAATGAAATATTACCAAAGGTTAACCCATAAAATGATTTACAAATAAACGTTGGTGTATCCATTAAATAAATGCCAAGGTTATTATGGTAATTCCATAGTTCATCTAAGTTTGTATTAAAGGAAAAAGCAATTGGTAATAATAATAATCTTTAATATATAACAATTAGAACTTACCCAATCATGCAACATTCATTACCTTTATCAACGTTCATTACCTTTACCACGTAACATGCCAATTTTCCAATTTTTGATCCGGTACCCCATCCGGCACTCAATCCAGCACTTCAACAAGTTTAAAATATAGAGGTACTTTCAGGCTGATGAGGATAAACAGTAATTACCAACATATGTTGAAGGAGTGATAATTACCAACATCTTTAGCAGCTGCAGTGCTATTAAAGCAAATGTACTCAAAACAATGATGTTAAAACAATTGGCTTTCCCAAAATACACCACTCAGATGAGTTAAAAAAACAAGTAAAATGGATTGAAAATTTGTGTGACCCCCAATAGTTTCGTGACATAATTACCTCATTTCAAGGTTGCTGCTTCACCTGATTACACAAGAAACTGAGCTGTGTTATGAAACCAATTTTTATAAATAATACAAAAAAAACAAAAGTAACTACAATTCACAAACAATCAACCTTACTCCTATATTCCACACTTCAATCATGAACACGGACTTCATTCTCGTCATTCATACAGAACTTTTTCCACCAGGACATGTGCCACAAGATAAGAGGAATATGAAAAGAAACCAATGGGGTATTGGTCCACTTTGACTCAGCTTCACACATGACAGTTTGAGTAGTGCAAAGAAAAACCAGTACTGAAATTCTTAGCCATGTTCAGGATTCAGAAAATATCAGGCATAAGCCTTTTTCACAAGAATTAGGTAACCCAAATTCAGAGCAGCTGGAGATGATTATCAACTGGCTATCAACTGATTTTTACAGACAGTCTCCTTAAATTTTATTTAACCAAACATATGACCTCTCTTTTACCTTTACATAGGTACATTGTTCATTCAGACAAGTATAGATAAGGCTTTTAAAGGAGATATTAGAGTCAGAACCCACTGCCAGCAAGCCCGTTCAGTACTCTGGTGGGGTAACTGTAACATCTAAGAAGCTTCTTCCCCAGGCAGATGCCCCATTTCCAACAGGCCTGTTCAGTACCCCGATGGGTTTGCCTGTTCATACCACAGGTCGGTACCCGCTGCCAGCGGACCTGTTCATTATCCTGGCGAGTTAACCTCTTACACCCGTTTTCTATCAGAGGCCCTTGTCCCAAGTTCATCTTAAAGATAAAGTTTATGATTTGCCCATGCATAAATGAGTGGGGAATCAGCTCTGAAAACCATCTAGGAGTGGGATGGTATCAAAATTGGAAGAGTATTCTTTGTACATGCCTGTAAAGATTTGCCCAAATGAACAACTAACCTTTGCAACTGTATAAAGTGAAAGTCATAAAGTGGCCGCACAAAATGTATATATATATATGTATATATATGTATATATGTATATATATGTATTCATCATTATAGAAGCCAATAGATAATAACCAACAGACTGCTCAGTCCCGAAGAGCTTTTTCCAAAATGGTGCCTGACAGAAGAATAACTCAATGCCATAGCTGTTACTATTAAAACAGTTTCGTCATTCCATCTAGTGTGAAACCGAATCAAATGGCACTAGTAACCCATAAGTTCATAAGTAAAAACCACTTTGGAATCTTAAATCACTGATGGAGGCAATGCCAGGTGGATAAGTACTCATATGAATAAAGAGATCAAGTCTGAAACAACAAAAAAAACAAAAAAACAAAAAAAAAACACACATGTATTAACTTGATACAAACATTCTAACTACCAGTGAAACTCAGAAATTTAATCCAAATTAACACAGTCTTTTGCAAGAACAATCAATGGCTGGAAATAGAAATAATAACAAAAGACTTCCCTGTTGTTTTTTCAAAACATCCTGAGCCTAAAAAGAATATCTGCATCCTTAAAAAAGAACCTAATAAACAAATTCCTGTACATATATACAAAAACAATTCCATCGAATGTTACTGTGAGAGAGTGGGAAATGAAGAAGTCATTTCTTCACCCACCAGCTCTAGTTCAGATTGCTGACTCATGTTATGAAGGAACTCTTGCTTAGAAAGAGGTTTGTGATATACCTTTAA
>LPNX011144307.1:185435-206943 GCA_001517045.1 Pseudotsuga menziesii
AAACAAAATCTTTGCTTTAATTATCAGTGCCTTGGAATATTTGGATGAATTTTGCTCTTCTGTCATATGTAGGACATTGAAAAAGAAAAGAAAAGAAAAGAAAACCCTGAAGCCATGGATGAGGATGAAACTGAAGTTGCAGAAATAAAGGCAGCTCATTTTGAGGAATCAATGAAATATGCTCGAAGGAGTGTTAGTGATGTAGATATATGTAAATATCAAGTATTTGCTCAAACTTTATAGCAGTCTTGAGTTTTTGGGTCAGAATTCTGGTTCACAGATCGAGCAGCTACTACTACAGTCAGTGAAGGAACCATAGATCCTTTTGGTAAGCAAACTGATGTTAATGATGATGATGCATACATGAAGTAGTGTATGCATTTTATTGTTCCTGTCTTGGTTTGAGTCCACTTTGCTAGCAAGTCTTGGTCTGGATTATCTGATTGTTGATCACCTCCGATACTCTCAGCATTATCTGACCAGTTATAATAGGGATGATGAGAAAAGTCTGCTATGATCAAACTTTAGTTCCTTCTATATGGATGCAGCAGTTCGCATGATTACATTTGTTATTTTGTGATGCTCTGATTGCTGATTATGCTCAGACATTTGATGCTATGTAAATGATGTCTTTTGATTCTTTTGAATAACAAAGGCTGGTATTTTTTCCTCTGAAAACTAATTAATATGACATTACATGATTTACATGTGTATTAGATTTTATTTACAAGTGTTGTAATTAATTAATATAATGTGACTACATAATTCGCATGTGTATTAGATGAGAATAAATGTATGATTCTTTTTTTTTTAATTTAAACATAATATCATATTAAAAATTTATATTGATTAATAATGGACACCATTCAAACTACTAAAATATAATGACCATACATAAAGCGACCAAAAATGACTAAATTAGTGACCAATAAATGAGATTAATGACCAAAATTTGCAAATAAAATGACCAATAATTGAGATATACATGACCAAACAATGAAATACAAATGACCAGAAAAATGACCAAAATTCGCATATCAATGACCAAAAATCAGTTTTGGTGGCTAATTTATGGTCTTTTATTACGCGACCAAATTTGGTCATATTCTAGCTTGTCATGTGATCATTAATTTGGTCACAAATGTGGTCATATATTTGGTCATTGATTCTAATATATGAACAAATTAATGACCAAATATATGACCAAATTAATGACCAACCGACAAGCTATAAATGACCAAAATAAAAATGACCAATTTTGGTCATGTAATAAAAGACTGCAAATTAGCCACCAGCGATCGCCAAACCAAAAGTGGTCATTGATATGCGGATTTTGGTCATTTTTTTGGTCACTAATCTCTCATTTTCCACTAGTGTAATCAGATCTGGACCGATTCGAAAGACGTCATTACCTACCCATGAGTAATTAGCACTCTGCTGTATGATTCTTCATTTTTCATAGGATGACAGATGAGCAGGTATTTTCCCTGTGACCAAGTAGTTGGCTATATCTGAAAACCATGGTGTTTTAATAGAAACAACAAATAAATGTTCATTAGGAAAGGTATCGTCTACAGGAACATTATTATCAGTATGAATCAATCTAGAGAGGAAATCTGCAACCAGATTTTCCTTCCCTGGTTTATCAACTATAATAATGTTAAACTCCTGTAGCAAAAGCAACCATCTAGTAATTCTGCCATTAGTTATAGGTTTATTCATCAAAAATTTAATAGCAGAATGATCAATATGAACAAATACCTCATAACCAGTAATATAATGCCGAAATTTATTGATGGCATGAACCACTGCTAGAAACTCTTTTTCAGTTACTGTATAGTTTAGTTCTGTAGGTGTTAAATTTTTACTGATGAAATAAATGGCATAGTAAGACTGATTTTCTTTCTGTCCAAGCACTCCCCCTAAGGCAGTGTCTGAAGCATCAGTTTGTATGTGGAAAGGAAAAGACCAATTTGGCCCCCGCAGAACTGGTGTTGAAGACAATTCTGATTTTAAGGTGTCAAAGGCTATCTGACAGTGTTGATCCCAACAAAAACCACTGTCTTTAGCTAATAATTTGAACAGTGGGGCTGCTATCTTGGTAAAATTAGCAATAAACCTACGATAGTAACCCGCATGTCCCAGAAAACTTCTAACTTCTTTTTGTGTTGCAGGTGGAGATAAACCAGTAATGATTTCAATTTTTGTCGGATCTACCTTAATACCTTCTGATGAAATGTGGTGCCCTAAAACAATACCCTCAGTTAACATCATCTTACACTTTTCATGACTTGAAGCAAGATTTGTTTCTTGGCACCTAATTAAAACTTTCTCTAGGTTATCTAAGGCTTCCTTGAAATCATTACCATAGACTGTAAAGTCATCCATATATATTTCCACACAATCATGGACTAAATCAGCCAGAATACCTAACACTGCCCTCTGGAAAGTGGCAGGAGCGTTACACAGTCCAAATGGTAACACTTTGTAAGCATAAGTTCCCCATGGGCAGGTGAAAGTAGTTTTTTTCTTGATCCTCTGGGGCTATTCTTATCTGGTTATACCCATTGTATCCATCCAGAAAAGAAAAATATTGTTTTCCTGACAAGGTATCCAACACCTGATCTATGAAGGGAAGAGGGAAGTAGTCTTTGAGAGTTGCTTTGTTTAATTCACGGAAATCAACACATATTCTCCACTTACCTCCCTTCTTTGGGACAATCACCAACGGAGATACCCATTTGCTATCAGAAATGGGATAGATAAAATCTGCATCCAGCAATTTTTGTAATTCATCCTTCACAATGTCTTTAAGCGCAGGATTCATTCTTCTCTGTGGATGCCTTACTGGTCTAATATTTTCCTGCATATAGATGTGATGAATTCATGTGTCAGGGTGAATGCCTTTCATGTCTGTATAAATCCAAGCAAATGCCCCAGACTGTGCTTTGAGTAAATTAACTAACTGATTTTGCTGGTCTTGAGGCAGATTTGCATTAATAAACAAAGACCTTCCTGGACTAATCTCTATTGGTATGGTTGAGGCTCCAACCTTCTCATCTATGAATAAAACTACTGATGATGAGGTGGCTAAAGGGTAGAACTGTTCTTGAAAATCTTCTGTGAAAACATGGTCTAAGTCAGAGAAGGACTGAGGGAACTCAATACTAGTGGTGGCTGAGATAAATTGATCTAGGATATCATCTTCAGTCTGGTGTTCCAGCCCCCTAGTTTGACTAATGGACAGTAAGGGTTGTTCCACGTCCTCATCTTCGTAAGGATTCTCTAGCCATAACATGTTTTCCAATACAGGCCATGCTGGAGGATAAATAATCAGGTTTTGTAGAGAAGTGCCATTTGATATCGTTAAAATACCTTCTCTGCAACCTATAAAGGCATTGGTAGTGGCTAACCAGAGCCTGCCTAGTATAACAGGATGTTCCCCCATTGGGTGTTTGGTTTGGAGTACCACAAAATCCACTGGATACTCCCAAGAAGCTACTGTGACAGTAATGTCATCTAAGTCCCCCACAGGTTTGACTATGCTCCTATCAGCCAATTCCAAAATAGTAGGAGTAGGTCTGAGGAGATTATGCAACTGAAGTCTCTGCATGGTGGTCATAGACATGACATTAATGGCAGCCCCTAGGTCAACTAGAGTGTTTCCTATTGGAATCTCATTAATGCAAATGGTCACCACTGAATTTCCAGGATTTGCAAATTTTGGAGGTAAGGAACAGTCTGAAATATAATTGGACAACTGGCCTATAACATGTATTGTGGGTGGGTCTTTCTGTTTTCGACCATGTTTCTTTAAGCATAGTTCCCTTACCAGTTTTGAATAGATAGGGACATCTCTAATAGCCTGAAGTAATGGAATCTTGATACAAACATTTTTCAACTCATTTTCCAAATCAAACTGTGGACAAACCACAGGCTTCTCTATTAATAACCTCTCTGGATAAGGGGGGTTGTTATTCACTTGTGGATGAGCAGATGATTGGGAATGAGTTCCAAGGACTTGAGTGTTCTCTGAGGCAATTTGCACTTCTTCTTCCTCTGAAATCTCTTTTTCAGCGTTTTCTTCTCCAGTCTCTTCGTGAATAATCACTGCTGGAGGGGTTTTATTTAATGTCTTCCCAGACCTTAATTGTATTTCCTGTAAAGGAGCTGAATGGATTACGTAAGTTGGGGCCATTTGAATTTCAGCATTATGAAGAGGCTTGGAAGGTCTGTTATTAGGTTTTGGAATAGGTTGAGCTGGCAACAACGTGGGTCAAGGTGGGTTTGGATTTTGATATTGTTGTGGAACTGGGGGTATAGGAGGAAGTGCAGGTGGTGTAAATCCTGGTAATAGATGCTGCATATTTGGGGGCATTGGAAAGTAACTAGGAGGGGACTCACCAGCCTTTCTGCCATGGTTGGTTCTGGGTAGGCCGAGGAGGCCAATTCTGCCACATTTGTGGACTCCATGGCTATTGAGATTGCTGCATGGGATAGTAATATGCAGGGTTCGGGAAAACAGGCTCTGGGTACATGTTTTGGGGTCTAGGCTGCCAAGGCCTTCTTGATTCATATGATGGATCCATAGGTTCAGCATTAAGCTTGTAAAAATCTTGCAATTCTGGTAAAGAAGGGAAATTGTCAGTTGGGTGTTTATCAGAGCAAAGAGCACAGACCGAAATGGTATTAAGAGGGCACTCTTTCAAAGGGTTTCTTTTTCTGCATTTAGGGCAGAATATGTGTAGGGATGCTATGTCCTCTTCCTCTTGTTGTTTCTTTGTTTTTAATGCATCAAATTGGGAAATCAAGGTGCCTAAAATGTCAGTTTTGAAATTTTCTAACAAGTTCCCCAATTCAACTCTTGTGATCCCACTAGTTCCCGTTGTCCTAGAAATGCGGGAAGGACCTTCCCTTGTGCTTTTTCCTGCCTTAGCTCTACTCCTAGAATATTTTCTGCATAGTTCAGTAATCTCCTCAAAGGATTTATGAGATACATCACCTGAGGCCATCAAGTTGAGGATTTCCACATATTCATCCAGAATCCCTTTCAGAAAAAGGGTTCTGACTGCATCCTCCTATAAGGTATTATACTTAGACTTCTGCAATACAAAGCAGAATCGTTCTAGGAAGTCCTCAAGACTCTCTTCTTCATGATGTTTCATTTTAAAGATATCATTTTGGGAGTCTCTAGGTCCACAGTAGTCTCATTATTTTCTGAGGAAAGCACTCTTCATCTCTTCCCAAGTTCGGATGGTGGATTCCCCCAGGCTCATAAACCATCTAAGTGCAGAATCCTTAAGGGTGGCTGGAAATAGTTTTAACTTTTGCGCATCCTGTAGATAATTATAACTCTTGCATAAGATATCAAACTCAAATAGAAAAGTATTCGGATCTTCAGTACTTTTCCCATAGAAGGTAGGTAATGAAGATGTTGGGATATTTTTCATACTGACATCCCGTGCAAGATCCAGAATGGGAAAGCCAAAAGTTGTTTCAGTTCATCCCTCATGTTCTCCCTCTCCTTCCATCTGGTGTCTGGTTTCCTGATCACTCATAACAAGAGGGTTCCTAAACCAATTGACACCTAACTTGTCTCTTCTTGGGAATGGAATGAAATCCCAACGGTCTGGCCTAGGCCAAGATTGAAGATTGAAAGGTAAATCTATGGTAGATTCTACTTGAGAAACCACCGGATTCTGAGTATGTCCAAGAAGGGAATTCACTCTTTCTATGTTCACCGTGTCAACCAAGTTGGAATCTTCCTTTGGAGGTGAAGCTTGTTGGGTCTGTGGGATCTCTACTGAATGTAACTGTTGGCTGAGTATAACCTCAGTTCCTGCTGGTCTGGTCCCTAATTCCATTGAATTTTGAGTGTTGTTGTTTTCAGTTTCATTGGCGGTATTCCTATCCCTAGGGTTAGTGAAGGGGGGGGTTTGTTGTTTCCAACAAGATCGGAATGAATTTTAATGAATCTTCCCTTACTATCTCTGGGTCTCATCAAAAAAATTACTGAAAATAACAAGACTTTTTAATCAAATGAATCGAAATACCTATTCGACAAATGGGTTTGAAGGAACCTGTTATAACAAATGCGCAGGTTCTTACCTCTCGTCTTACCGTCCCCTCTCCTCCAATCTGCCAAAATAAAAATAGTCAAGAAATCAAATAGAGAACAAACTGATCAAAAAATGTCTAAATATATCTACTGCTGCTATTGCTAGATTTTACAACAAACCAAATCAATCACACATCTATGCTACAGGTGGGTTTGAAGGAACCTGTTATAACAGATGCGCAGGTTCTTACCTCTCGTCTTACTGTCCCTTCTCCTCCAATCTGCAACAACTAGTCACACCTAAAAATTCTGTGAAAAATGAGCAAGATACCAGCTTACCTTGGAGCAACTCCCCGCGAACGGTGCCAAAATGTTGGTTAAAATTAATGTTATTTAATTCACCTTGATTTAATTATTGACCGGAGTACGTATACTTCGAGCTGCTACACCGTATGTGCGGGTAAAGTAGTTTCACTGCTCAGACTTAAAGAAATTCTAGTCTACTTACAAACAAAATGAAATAGATGAAGCTGTTACTGTATTGAATGATCAATGCTAAGGATTACTAGATCTATTCTAGAGAAAAGAAATCAACTCACTAGTCCCTATCCTACAATCTATGATGCTGTCAAACTCAATGTAACTTACCACAACCTTAAACTACAACAATCTTTCAAAGCAATCAACAATCCATACAGCAATCTTAAGCTACAACAATTATGGTTTACTCTTCAGAACAAACAACCTGCTAAGAAAAGAACTTACCTACCAAATAAGTATGCTCAGTCAATCTTAATGACCTTGTGTTATATCTATAACTCCAACCATTAACCCTACAAAGTCTGATGCTAAAATCTATACAAACACTTCTCAAATAATTACTGAAATGAAACCTGTTTCCTCTTAGCCCTAAATTGTCCACAAACAGTTTAACAAAAGGAAATTTGGCTCGCTGCTACTGTCGAAATATACCCTGCCTGCGTTTTGTGCATACAAGAGTACACAAAAGAATGCTGGGGTTATTCAAAAAATGCACACCAATGAATATTAGAACTATTCAAGGAATATTCACCATTCTCGTCTATACATAGACTATGAGACTGGTGTTCAATCCTAGGAAACAATGCTGTAAACTATGATTCTTTTCCTAATTTCATTCAATACCAAGAAGCATGATTCCAACTCCTATTTAGTCACCCATTCAAAAGATTGTTTAACAAACCCTAGATACTTTGTGAATCGAAATATTTAAACCTTATGCTGCTGCAAATTCTTTTTAAAATCCACACACTACAATTCAAAAATACCCTACAGTCTTGTAAATGCAGTATTAAAAAGGATTAACCACTATTGGAGCTATTCAATAGTCACTATAACGCTCACATCAAAAGAAATATGAAATCCAGTCTATTTTTAATCCTTCACTAAATCAATTCTACAACAAACCCAAACCAAATTCATCACACAGTTTGTAAATGCCTTAACCCTGAACAGAGTCTTTGAACAATAATCATAACCATCAATAGGCAATATCACGCTGAAAACCAAAAAGGGTTAAAATACAAATTCACTCCTGAATCGATTCTACAGGCTAGATTTAATACAAATTATATTAATTAATATTCTACAGACACACATTCCATTTCAACTCACAAATGAACAAAACCATTAACATTCCATAAAAACAGTGTCAAAGGATAAAACATCACTCTACTTACTGCAATACAAACAACGCTTAAGTACAAAGGGTCGGTGTTGAAGGTGGGCCCTGCCCTCAACTCCTGCCAGTCTTAAATCAAAGTCTTAAAGAAGATAAACGATGGATCGATTGATAAAAATAGATTTTTACAGTCTTCTCTGTGTATCTACCCTTACTTAGGGTTTCAAGGTTCATTTTATACTTAAAATACAAAGTAAAATCGACCTTGAAGCAAGGATCGATACAGCTAACAACTCTACACCTATCTCGGCATACATGAACCAAAGATGGGATTTCAAATCCCCTGAAATCCATATAATGCTAAATATGGAAAACAACAGCTCCTTGAACGAAGGAAATCCATGGAACAGCACCTGAATAATCTTCATAAGCATCTGGAAGGTGATGTGAATCCGAGAGAAACATCTCCACTATGGACAAAATCCCCCAAATCACTGGTTCAACATATCTTCTGAGCGCCGATACCACTACATGAAAGAAACAAAGACTCATAGTTGACCAAGTATTTAAATGGAAACTTAAAGGTTGCATTATACACATAAAAACAAAGCAAAGTAATGAATAAGCAATTAAAAAGTCACTTACAAAAACCTAGCAATGTTGATCTTCAAAAAGGCATAATCATGTACAAAACAATAGTAAATAAGGCTGACTAGTACTTGATCTCATGAGGCTTGAACTAGAAAATATGATGCTGAATAGTCAAAATAGGAAGCCAACAGTTCACAATCGGACCACACGCCATTCATGTAAAACCGCGGTGTGACCTAGACATGAAATCATTGCGTATGCCTTACAAATTGTCTGATGCAGAGTTGGAGGCGATGGTTAATGATTGGTTTGCAGAATGGTGAGAACCAGTTAGTTTGGAAGAATTCTAGACAAGACCCCCGATAGATGCACCTATTGATCCCATACATAAGGCTGACCAGCAGAGTGATTAGTATTCAAACCACGAATCATTGAAGAAACCTATGGAATCAGAAGCAGAGTATATGTTCAATGAGTTAAGAACAAAGAGGCACATGGAGAAGGGTGTGAGTAGTAGCACCGTTCCAGGGATGGAAGCACAATTGAATAGGCTCATCAAGGCGGTTGCAGATGCAATGGATGGGACAACAAAGGAAATGAAGAAATCAGCATAAGATGGATTTGCATAGCTAAGAACAAAACTTGATTCATTATATGATGTTGTTTGGAAGAGAGCACCAGAAGGTGCAACTATGCAGAACTTTGCATCATTCAGCACTGAGCCATGTTCAAATTCCCTCGACTGCAATTAACGTTGGAAGAGAGGACTTGAATACCTCCCTGCAACAGTTGCAGGACATATCACTGGATATCAATATGTTGTCCACTCAGATGTTGGTACACATGCAAAGATTCGCAAACCAGGAGTTGGCCGATAGAGAAAATGAAATTGGTGATCGTTTATTGGAGTCGCAAGAGAAAGAAGCTGAGGCCAGAAAAGAAGTTGAGGAATTGCAGCAAGCAAAGGAGAAGTTGATGGAAGAGAAAGTGTAGGAAATTGAAGCACTGAAAAAAAGTGTAAGAGGATTTGAGGGTGAAGAGTGCCGAGGAGATAACAGAGCTGAAGAAGGAACAAGATCACCTTGCCATTGAGAAGGCACATCTTTGGGACAATCAAGTAAAGTTGGAAGAGGCAGTTGCAGATTCCCGTTAGTACGTATTGGAGAGAAAAGTGGAGATAGATGCAGTGGAAAGAGAACAGTGACTTGGGGCTGCTATTACGTGATTGCAGAGTGAGAATATAATTTTGGAGGCCTTGGTGCACCCGACCATGCCACCAAAGAAAATAGCAGAGCGAAAGAGCGCTATAGAATATTTGGCAACACAACTTGACGAACTATAGCAAGAGGAGCTAAAGGAGGTGAAGCAATGGGAAACGAAGGTGCAATAAATGCACCAACGACGTAGCACACAGCTAGATGAGTTTCAAGAGATTGGAGTGAAACTTTTGGTTAAAGAGGCTAATGCACTATAGGTAGCACAAGAAGGTAAAAAGGAGAACGCTAAGAATATAGTCGAGCATACAGTCACACATGATTTGACGACGAGCCAGGAGATTGCTGAAAGAGTCAAAGAATAGGTCAAGGTGATTACTCAACAGTATGAGGATTTCGAGCTCAATATTATCGAGTACACCATGTCCAGCTAGCGTGGATCGAGGACAAGCCACAATATTGTGTTGGGAGCCTATTGGCAAGGGGTTTGGGATACATTAGTTGGGAATCATCACAGATGTTCCGCAAGCTCAAAGACACCGCAAAAGTGGAAGATGACGAGAAAGGAAAAATAAAATATTTATGTAATTTTGTGTCACCTTTTTTAGTTTTGGACTACATTGTGTAGACGTTGGTCATTATTTTGTAGAATCAGTTAAGAGTTAGTTAGGAAGTTGTCCAAGTGGACCTTGAATGTAAAGGCGCAAGCCTGTAAGTAGAAGTAGAATTGCAAATGTTGAGTAACTTTTTGGGGAATAACTTGTTGAATTCTGTGATTAGATCCATTCCTAAGAGAGAACTTGTTGATTTGTGAACTTTTTTGGAGAAACTGCGATTTTGTGAGAAATTAATATGACAAGACAAAAGTTGAGCTAAATCATTGTGTTCCTTTCTGTTTTCCTATTTTACTATTTCTACGAATCAATTATGAATGCAATGTGTGTTTGCAAAATGGATATTTAAATGATGCATTGTTTCCCGATTTTACATGTTGTTATTTTGTTGGATCTGTTTGTGCATCAATATGTTTACTATTGTTCTAATGGAATGATGTGATCTGCTGAAAAATAATATGGTTTTGTTGATTCTTATGCGAATGGTTATATATGTTGCGCTAAGTTGATAAGTAGATGAAAATTTTCCTCTCTCATTCTATGGAAACTTGGTTCCGTCAGCTTATCAAACATCTTGGGTGAGACTCATCCACTCCGCAGGTGTTTCCAGATGGGGTAAATCCTGTCTAGGCCGGTGCTCAGGAAGATCCCAGTGGTTTGGGTGTTGACAGAGTGGGAACCCCTATCAACTAGTTTTTCTGGCTGAGTTTGTGTCAACAGAATGCCCTAAGAATTTTAGTATTATCTAATAATGAGCTCAGCACATAAGAAGGGGTATTGATTTTTTGGAGAAAACCTAAATGACTGTATGGTTTAGAGATTCCCCCATACAGGCTACAAAAATTGCTAACCCCTAGAATATTCATTCTAGAGTGTGCTATACAATTGTTGTATGTGGATGAAGTTTGTATTAAGAGTGCTCACAAAAATATCCACATCATAGATCCCATCACCATGTGGGGATATTAATTTTTTACCAACAAATCAGTTTTGCAAGTAGCCATAATTTTGGAGAAATGAATCTCTACTTAGAAAAACCATGGATGTATGACCCTAAGTTTGTGATGGCTCAACTGAAAGGAAACAAAGCCTGAGAACCAAATGATCATGAGAGTAGACCTATAGAGGAAATGATAGCAAAGGAACATTCATGGATGGAGGTAATGGCTATTATGGAAATAGATGAAGATCCTGACAAATCCTTAGTTGAAGGCATACAGGTGAGGATTCCCTCCATACATCACATTTTATAGGCCTCTAAATTTAGTAATCACCCTTGTAGATATGAAATCACCCAGAGATAAGGAAAGAAGTGATATAGGAGAGGTTTTTATTATCAAAATATGGGAGCCTAGTGGCATATGAGGAAGTACTTTAGATATTCTAATTCTCCCTATGGCCAAATTCCCCAATATACACATTATTCTTAATTATCTGATCAATTCCATGATTAGGATGAATAAGAAGTTAGAATCTACAGAACTTGGAATGAACAAATGACAGTAGGAGAACACACTACCATCCCAAGTATATCTATACAATCCCAATATATTGAACAATTATATCCAAAGGGACATACCATGCTTGCTTCTATGGAATTCAAGGTCACTGGAGAACCAAGTAAATATGAACAAGGGCCTAAGAATCACTTTATTAGTGGAGTAGAAACAAAAGGGACTTGGATTGGGACTTTTCATAGCATATATCACAAACGAAGGAGAGTCACATCGTGGGATACTATATTACCTTGTTTGTTAAGATACCTTCCTGGACAAACCACAGGCTCAAGTAACTATAATATCACAAGATAGCACAAGAATTAACAACATTGGGGATTAAACTCATATCTCTATGAAGAAAGATCGCTTATTTTACCACTTGACACTATTTGATGTCTTACTATTATGCTCATGAAGAACATTATAAAATACACCTCCTCACCCAGGATTATCCTTGGAAATTTGTGATGCATATCTTTGAAAACACTCAACCTTTCAACATTGTTATCATTATTGATGGTCCATGCATTTAAATAGGAATTTCAAATAGTACAAAGGTTAGCACAATGTTAATTTTTTATTAAAAAAACCGGGTCTCTTTAGTATTCTAGGGGTTGGGTTACAACTTTAGGGTTTAGGGTTATATCATATTTCATTTTTTGGATCTATCATTACTATTAAAACAATGGACATAGAATGCAAACAAATGGATTGAATAAAGAATCGAAACAACAAATGTGATGTGATGCACTTCTCCACTGCTAATATAATTCCCTATTTTGTTTTCAACCCCACTGTAGTGGAACCAAGCTGCAAATAACATTTAAAAAAATGTAAGCTAACAGCTTGAAAATCCAAAAAACAAATGGGCATTCAATGAATACAGAGATGTATTGAACCTTGATTGCTTCCATGGAAAAAATATGCCTACAAACCTGTCAAACCACTGAGTAACGTTAGGTGATATGGGCCTTATCTCCCTAGATCGAGCTCATTTTCCACCAGCTCAATTTCAGGTTTACCTAGAAGCTCTGTCTCCATCCATCGCTGACCCCATTCCTATTTCTTGATTTATATCCCAGAGAAGTCGATCGGGCTTGTTTGTAAATTCAGGCAGCCATGGGATCCAATCCAATATAGTATTTTCACCATATGACCAATCACTCTATTACAGAACTCGCTAAGGATTACCCACACATGGATTAGCGTATCTATACAAATGGTAGCCGCCGCTACGCTCCAGCCCATAGAAAATAATTAAGGCACGCCCCCAAATGAAACTATGGATGGAGTGGTACCACACATGAATGGAGGAGTGTGGAAATAGAAGGACTAGCAAGGCCAATGAGGAATCATCATAGGGAAGGAAGATCTGTGAACAAAGTGGAGTACTCATGTTTCCATATATCTGTATGTTTGGTTGTCTTTTTGTCTATCTATATTTCTAGATGGATGGAATTTTTGAAAAAACGCTTATTACTACCCAATTTAACATCTCAATAGGTTTGATAGGTCTTGACCATGTCACCTTTTATTTATGAATTTACCACCAGTTGCAAGGTAAGGCGATTTAGCACCGTGATCATGCCGAACAAATGATGAGGTTTCATGAATGCTTCATCAAGCAGGAAAGCGGGTCAACCTTCTCTGCCTAATCCTTATCAAGATAAATATCATGATAGGAATTGATAGGGATATCATCTCGGATTGATCTACGATCAATGGATTAGTTGATTTTAAATTCAAAGAACGTGCATGTTCCACCCTTAACGATTAATGAGAAAATACCTATGCTTCACCTCTGCTCAGGCAGGAAGGTGTTGCTCAAGCGACGGGCATGAATAAAGCAATAGTAGCTAGTTTGAGGGATTTCTTTCAATCGTACCTTAGCTTTGACTATTCAACAAGTAAAGCCAGTCCCTCCTCTCCAGTCCAAGAGTTAGCCTTGGATCTAAATTCATACCTAATTATGTTGTATACCTAATTATGTGTGATCCACCAGATTTATATATATGTGATTTCCATTTCGTGACGAAAATCCGACGAGATTGTCTATTTGGTGTCGAAAATCCGACAACAAGTTGATAATCTGATAGGTATCAGGCCACTATGAAAAGAAAAAAAAGCATTTTATCTTAAGTAAAATCCGACAGGAAGGCCAAATTTCAGGGTGTCATCAGTTGATGCCGTCGGATTTTTTGTTCAAATGTAGTAGTGCTAGAACTATTTTATGACACCCCAGTAGTTTGTGATTGTTTAAAATGTCAACGGTTGAAGGAGAATCCTCGACGTGTCACACTCACCCATTACACCAATGATATATTACCCAATGTTGATGGTATAATACCCCCTGCTGTAGTAAAAATCCAATAGGTGATATAGAAGAGACATGCTGAAACACTTCCCTATGCTATTTTTTGAAAAAGTTGGAATCTAAAACAACTATGTCTCATCCTAAATTGAAAAACTCATATTCTTATGTTCAGTCAACTGAAATTTCTAGTGATCCAAAGTATGATATGAATTCCACCCAACCCATCTCTACTAGAATATCCAAAAGGTTACATGAGCTGAGAGAAATATTGTCCAAGTACACACCAAGGTCTATCCGATTGTTGGATGGTAGTGATGATTTCTCCCTTCCTATGAATTTGCAAGTAAATATCAAAATTCTTACAACCGTGTTTTGTATGGAACTTGGTTGTCTTCTTTACCTATGCCTGATGTTGTAATTGAATTCTCCTTTTGTGGTAATCATTTATGATTTCCAAGTCTAATATTGATGCTGCAAATATTGGGTTGTTTATCTTTTCACATGTACTTGTTCCTTCCAAATAATCAGTAGAACTTATGCCATTTTGTGGTCCTATCTATTGTCAGTCTGATTACTTGAATATCGTTAAATACAAGCATATCATTTCCATGTATAGTATGTGCATGAATGATTATGTTTCTAGAAACTTTAACAGGAAGAACTTGTTATATATAGATGGTCATCCATGCACTCATGGGAACATTGCAGGGTTCATAAATAGTTATACATGCTCTTTATTTTATGCAAATTATTCATTTGCGGAACACTTCAATGACCAGGAGTTCTTTATGAAAATGAAAGATTCTAGATTTGTTGTTGTACATGCAATACATAGTTTGTATCTTGATGACGAGTTGTTAATATATTGCAAATTTTGTAGACCACCAACCGCTCATCAATGATGCATTGCATTGGGATTACCCTTAGACGTTTCCTTGGGGAGTAAGACAAAAAAATATGATTAATTGTATTTGTTAATTTTCAATGGGAGTCATGTTAATGCATTGCTTAGTTTGAAATTATTTTATATATATTTTACATCATTTAATTTATAAATTCAACTTGAAAATGTGTTGCTCAATTTTAAATTTTTATATTTAATTTGGAATCGTTGTTAATTTATCGCTCAATCTGAACATTTGCTTTATAAATTGTTTGCAGCTTAACATTTTATATTGGGAATGATTCCAATGTTTCTGTAATAATTATTTTGTGTAATAATAGATAAAATCAGTTGTATTGTTCTTATTAAAATCATCGATGTAATGTTCAATATTTTTTAAATCATGATTTTGATGATGAGAGACCTGCCTACCATCTTTTGTTTCACCCTAGTACAATGTCAAATTGAGACAAGTGTGTAGAAAGAGTGAATCTTGGATAGGAAGCATACCAAGCATGGTTGAACCAACCACCTATTCAATTTCCACTATGTTCATCCTCACCAAATAGGACTGCCTACAGTAATAACAATTCTTCCAATGTTGGCAATGGAGGAAATGAAGTAGAGATTAGTATGGATGAGTTGTTTCGATAAAAGAGTGCTATGGATGCAATGGTGTTTCTTACATTCGAGAACAATGAGCTAGGGGATGATGCTCATATCAATGAATCCTTCTTTGAAAGCTTTAAATCGCTAAACACCATACCTATCTTTGAACTTGGATGCTCAAAGCCTACATAGTTGGGGAAAACAATGTTATTGTACAACTTAAAGAAAAGTATGGCATCTCAGGCACGTGTTTCTAGGAAATTTTGAGGTAACTGACAAACATTATATTTTGAGGAATATTGTGACACAATTCTCATTGAAAATGGTCAATTTTATGAATGTTAAATGACATTGTACATTTGCATTTCCCACTAACTATAGGTTATTAAAAATAAGGTACTTCTGAATGATAATGTCTTGTTTGGAATCTACGAAGAGGAAATGCAAATGTTGAAAATGGTGGGTGTTGAGTACATACCAAATCATGTGTGTCCCAATGATTGTATTTTATATAGAGGAGAATGTGCAGACAAAGAGATATGTCCAAAATGTGGGCATGGCAAGTACAAAGAATCAAATAACAAGGATAAAACACATGGTCCTACTTGTAATATATTGAAGCACATGCCTATAATCAGAAGGATTCAAAGTCTTATTCGTTGCAAAGAATTAGATATGTAGTAGGGATGGCATGCATAGAACCGAAGTGAGGAAGGAGTTACATGAATCCCAATGGATTCAATAGCCATGAAGCATATATATGATACATGGATCAATGAATTCAAGGATGAAGTACACATCCTCCAATTGAGCATAGCCATTGATGGCGTCAACCCATATTCCCAACCAAAGAACATCTATATTGTTTGTCCTATAGTAGTGATTAATAACTATACCCACCCCCCCCCATGGTTTTTTTATAAGATTGAACATCTTATGTTAACTCTTATAGATCCTAGTAAAATACAAGTGAAGAATATGGATGCCTACCTACAACCATTAATCGATGAATTCAAGGAATTATGGGAAGGGATACATGTATATCATGTTCCGAGACCCATCCCATCAGAGACGAGTTTTATGTTGTACGGAATATGTATGTACACCACACATGATTATCCAGGGTTAGGCATTTTATCATGTAAATATATTGTTTGATTTGTTTATATTCAAAGAATTTTTTTTTGGCATATTTAATTCGGTGTGATTTATTCATCTTTAACACTAACATGCTCTCTTTATTATAACATTACAAGTATTGTAACAAAATTTTATTATAGATTTTTCCCCAGATGCGGGTGCCAGTGATCCCAACCAACAACACGGGGCCCCTCAGTCCATGAGCCATACATGTGGAACCATGCATGCTGGAGAGATTGCCACCATGTATTTTCTCGGCCTTTGTCCTAAGTTGGATCTGTATGGAAAGGCTCCATCGCATTCATGCCAGTTCAGGGAGGTTTAATGGTAACTGGTACAAAGTTATTGCAAGGTCAGGGTGGTGTCTAGAAGTGGAAATCCATGAAAAAATAGGTCATTATCACCTCTAGTGTGTTTGATGTTTTGTTTCGGATAGTGGTATTCTTTGAGAAGAATGTGATTTTTTTCGGTCTGTCGGATTCTTTGTGCATCCTGAGGTTTTGTTTTGGTTCGAAATTATTGTGTTCATATGGATCCTCCATTGGCCCGTATCCTCTATAGGGAACCTCATTCTCTCTGTTACTCACAGTGTTGGACGAGTTCAACATCATTGTTCACTACTACGAATCATGCCGTGCTACCAGCCCTTTTTGCAGCACCCAGGTAACTGGATCTTCACCATGTCTAGGAAACAAGGTACGCCCAGGAATGCCAGCAATGGGTGAGGGAATTCCTAGAGAGGGATTAGTGTTTAGGTGGAGGAGGGGTACGAGGAAAACATCTCAATGTCGGTCAAAATCCTCATTGATGATTGGGTAGGTAGGGTGGTGAACCAATGTTTAGCCACCGAGCATGGAGGTATCAGGATTAATCAGTACTGGATGATCAAAAATATACTAGGAAATATCATGGAGGATATGTTGGTGTTGAGGCCTGGAAATTCGTAGGAAACAACAGCAAGGGATTCTCCCTAGTCAATGTTCCCAACTAGCCCGTGACTGTTTGGTGTAGGGAATCCGTCCGGTTTGCGGTCTGGCTTCCGTGGGTCAAGTAACAAACATAAAAGGTTTTACCGGTTGCGGCCCGATCCACCATGTATATTTTTGTAATTTTAGTTTTAAGTATGACGTGCAAGTGCCTAGCTAAAAATGTAGATTGATTAAGAATACAAGGAGTGGTCACAATGTGATGCGCAAGTTCTTACCTCTCATCTTAGACTCTCTTGCATCTAAAGCACACACAACAAGGAATTAAATCTAACTGCCTATCTTATCCCTAGGGAGCAAGATTATTACTTATTAATGAGTAATGTATTTTTGTGCATGCATTATGAAAAATCACAGATAGCTGATACTTCTTTCAAAACACATGAACATTTAAAGATATTTGAACAACCAGATAGCCAATTGTTTATGAACATGCATTACTCATAGTGGAAATTTTCATAAAATAAACCAGAGATCATTCATACAAGAACATAGGTTCAAAGAGTTAGAATGATCTCACAGTCAATGGACACAAAGCTGAAAACAAAATAGTTCCCCTTCAACAAATCCATAGCATAACATTTGAACATTCCACCAAGATTTCTCCAACAAGAAAATTGTAATTATCTATTGCAAAAGGAAATAGTTCTTCTTACAAGATGTCCTCACCAATCTAACTGGGAAAAAGTCCCTCTTTCCATATAACTTTCCTATCTTTATACAAAAACAACAAAACCTTTGGGTTTCCCCACCCCATGACCTTCCGGCTTCCCCGACCGTTCTAATCTCATAGTTTTGCCAGTTGGCCAGTGCACATGATTTAGACAATACGTTACATTTCGGATTTAGTCTTATGAGTACTTCATAACACGGGACCAGCTCGATAACTGATTAATATTTTCCAATCTCGGGCCTCTGTTGCTATCGATTTCGCTTTGTCTTTTACTTGCCCATCGATCTCACAACATCTCTACTTATTAATTTTCATCCAACTTCCTTCTTCTTTGTCCTTCAGCTATGTCTTCTTTGCAGCAGTAATCTGAAGAATCTCCTAAGTCCGTCTGCAGTCAAACAAGAATTCATCATTAATTTGGGCTGCATCTTTTCAACAAATGTAAACCATACTAACAATAAACTAATCATCAAATTGAGGCCCTGTACTGTGCTCCCGTCGCGAAAACCGTAAAATGATAGAAATGTAACCTCCGCCACTCATGAAGCAGGGTAAAAAACAGATACAGAACAGGCGGGAAAATCTTCACCGGCGGGGAAAAATCACTAAAGCATCAGCAGGATAGTTTAATTAATAGCCGCAATGGTGGGATTTATATGGACAATGAACTCTGCAAGACCATTAAGTCTATCAGCATTGGAAGGCAAAAAACTAAAGCACCGGGTAGAAAAACTCTCTATCGATGAAAGGAACGACATAACGTCAGGCGGTTAGTGAGATACGCAGCCGCAATGGAGGAAGACAAAAATATTACGGGCTCCGCGGCCAATAAAACCTATCGATGAAAACCATAACAAAACCTCGGCGGGTGGAGCAGTTATACGACGAACATTTGGTTCGCTCGAGAGCCGCAATGGCGGAAAGCAATCAGACTATGGCTTTCAACTCACATTCATAAAACTTTCCGATATGGCACAGAAACATTATGAAAATGTTAAGTTTTCAGAAAAATCTTAAGGTTGTGCAGTAGCTTAAAAGTTGGTCTCAACTCCAAAACAGTGGCGTCATAGAAATCAAAAACCCCGACTCAAAACTCAAACAACCTCCGATAGCGCAAAGCAAGTCAAAATCATCATGGAATCGGGAAATTCAAAGCTATCCGTCAAAACATTTATCATTCAGCTTCTGCGATGGAGGCATCGTAGGGAAATATAACTCCGATGCATTGTTTACATGACCTCCGATCAACCAAACTAAACAATGTTAAGTTCTAACAGACTTTCGGCTGGGCAGGGATGAAAAGTATGTTTCACCTTCCGAAATAACGGCAAAAATGAGAAATAGACTTCCGATATCAAGAAATAAAACAGAGATCAAAGGACAACATTTTCAAATCAAACTTCAAATTCCACAACCCAAAGCAGTTTCAGACATTAGCAATTTTCCGAAAAGCATGAAAACAGTTGACCTCAAACAGAGTTCATGGATCCAAACAATTTTAGGCAAGATAAAATTAAAAGGAGGGTCCAAAATTTCAAAAATTTGGGAAAACAGTTGCAGCTACAACAATTGGCGACTACCTGGTGAACCTAGATCTCTTGACAATATCTTCCTTAAGTAACAAACTGTTTGACAATAAAACCAACATGTTGAATTCTTCTAGATGTCTGGATTTCCCAAATGGAAAATATATGTACTTTTAATCATTGATGATAGTCCAATTTAGGAGAAAGGAAACCAAGAATTCCAAGTCAAGATAACTCTTTTGAGGCCAAGAGATGAGTTTCATTTATTACCTCTTTCTTCAGGAAGCTTCTAGCTTGGACACCACAGGATTGTGACATATGGTAAATAGAAATATTCATTTGTTCCTCATTCCCATGCCATTTTGCACTTTTTGTTCATTTGGACTTTTGTCCTTTGCATATGAGTCCTCATGCATGCCTTTCTTTCTGAATTTTTATTCAGGCTCCTCTATCCATAGTGTCCTTTTGTGTGAGAGATGTATTTAAATTTCAGCTCATGGACGGAGAAGAACTTTGGAAATTTTGTACTTAAATGATTCAGTACTTTGTTTTGGTACTTATTGCTTTCATAGGAGTTTGTGACTCTTATCTGCCTTTTGGATTTCAATTATTGACATGGGATCATTTATATATAATATACTATTTACCTTGCTTCCTTTCCGTGGATATTTTGTTGTCACTCCCTAGGACATTTTTAAACATGAGATGGATGGAGCCTCAAAATAGTATTCCAGACCTTTTGATCCTGGTTTATTTTACGAGGATTAAGTAGGACTTCAATGTGTTCACAGCCATTCAGGAAAACTACTAAACTAGAAGAAATTCTTTCGGATAAAACAATAGTACACAGTCTTACAATCAAGGACTTTAATTGATCCAGAATTCTGATGCTCTCCGTGCAACCAAAAGTTTTCCTCTTTTTATTGAAATCAATCAGAAATAAAATAAATCAAAATAAACAGCCAAATCAATTTATTTATGTACAAGATAAAAGAACAAAAACAAAACTAAGGAAAAATAAGGTTTGAGAACTAAACCATTAATTGGTAAGTTCTCTTCCCACCCCTATAAATCTTGTAATTTATAGGTTGAAGGGCCAAGTTTTTCCGCAATCTGGAAAGGGCCTACCCATAACTGTTGAAATTTCATGTGTTTTACTTTCTCATCATGGGGATGATCCCACTTGAGAACCAAGTCTCCCACCTCAAATTCTTTTCTTCTAGCTTTGTGCTTACCAAACCACCTCTTTACTACCTCCTGTTGTTGTTTAAAACGTTCTCTGGCCTTGGATCTAGACTATTCTGCCTTCAAAAGATTATGTATCCTCATTTGCAAGACTTCATTATCTGATCCTCTGGATTCCCAAGCTATTATGGAAGAGGGTAGCATGATGTTTGGGGGTGGAATGGCCTCTTTTCCATAAACAAGGGTATATGGGGACACACCTAACGAAGTCTTGGGGGTGACTCTATCAGCCCATAGAGCATTTGGTAATGTTGAGTGCCAACTCCTTTGATTTTCTATCACCATCTTTTTTAAAAATCCTAATCATATTCTTGTTCGAAGATTCAGCCAAGCCATATCCCTGTGGATATTAATTTGCAGAGTAATGCAACTTAATTCCTTTCTCATGAGAAAATGCAGTTAATCTAATCGAGGAAAATTAAGTAGCATTATCGAAAACTAAAGAAATTGGAACTCCAAACCTGGTCATAATATGATCTTGCAAGAAGTCCATGAC
>LPNX011144307.1:206978-242155 GCA_001517045.1 Pseudotsuga menziesii
TTTGACCCAACGAGTGAAGTAATCGGTTGCTGTCAAAATATATTTATGTTGCAAGGAATAATTTGGCTTTATCTCTCCAATGATGTCCATCCCCCACTGCTCAAAAGGTTCCGTTATCATTACAGGCTTTAATGGTCTTGCTGCTTTAACTTGTCTTCCACCACACCTTTGACAAATGTCGCACTTTCTGACATGGGCGTGTGCATATTTGAACTGTGTGGGCCAATAGTATCTAGATCTAAGAATTTTATGAGCTGTAGTATCTTTGGAGAAATGTCCTCCAGCAGGCCCATCATGCAAATCTATCATTACCTTCTTCGCATCTTCTTTCTCTAAGCATCTAAGAAGAACTCCATCATAATTCTTTCTGAATAATATTCCTTCAATAATTTGATATGAGGCTGATTTAAGACGCAGTACTCTTCTTTGATTAGAATTCCAATGCTCTAGTAACAATCCCTCCTGAAGGTAATGTACAAGGTCTCGATACCTGGAGTCCGGAGCTGTGAAAAGAGGACATACATCCATCAAATGTAACTCAGCTTCGTCTTCCCAGTCATGTTCTTCATCGTCTTTACTTTTAGTCATCAGTTTGCACAACCATTTCCCTTTAAATATGGAAGCTGGCTTGAATTCGAGGTCATACTCCTATATAGATGTTACCCAGTTTCCTCTTCTTTCTCCTAACTCCTTTTGAACGAAAAGAGATCTCGCAGCTAGGTGTGGAACGATTACCTTTCTCCAGTTCTTAAGTATGTATGGCCTGAATTGTTTTACCGCTTTGAACACGACATAAGCTTGTTTATCCACGACTGGGTAATTCAATTTGGCCCCTTGTAGACCAGTCCTCATAAATGATATGGGGAACTCATCTCCCCCATCTTCCTTCTGGGTAAGCACAGCCGCTAGTGAATCATCGGATGCGAAAGTGTATAAAATAAAATCTTTCTCAAAATATGGACTTTTGAGGGAAGGTGTGTGCGCCACAGTTGTCTTTATTTTACTAAATGTGTTCTTCTCTACATCATTCCACTTGAATTGTACACTTTGCTTACCATTTGCTGCAAAGGTTTAACAATTTGAGCGAAATTTGGCACAAACCTTTGCACGAAATTTATCGTCCCCATAAATGATTGCATGCCCCTTTTACTATGGGGTAAGGGAATATGTTCGATGGCTTTGATCCTTTCTGGGTCTATGGATATCCCCTTCTTAGAAACCACGTGACCCAACAACTTACCTTTTGTAACAGCAAACACGCACTTCTTTGGGTTTAGTGAGATACCATATTTTTGGTAGCGTTCAAAAATCTGCTTTAGATGAAATGTGTGTTCCTCTCTTTTATTTGAAAATATTGTGATATCATCGAGGTACACTACAACACTGCAGCCAATCAGACCATGGAAAGCTATGTCCATAGCCCTCTAGAAATTTGCTCCAGCGTTTATGAGTCCAAAGGGCATCCTTCTGTAAGCAAAAGTTCCCCACCTAGTTCTGAACGTCATTTTAAGTCTGTCTTCTTCAGCTACTAATACTTGATTGTAGCCTGAGAATCCATCTAATAAAGAAAATAGTTCAGAACCCGAAACCATTTGCAATATCTACTCCATGGGTGGAACAGGATAATTGTCTTTATCTGAAGCATGAATTAAGTTTCTGAAATCCACACATAGCCTGATTTCTCCAGATTTCTTCCTTATTGGAACCAAATTTGAACCCATTCCGAGTGTCTAACCTTGAAGATAATCCTAGCATCCAATAATTTCTTGACTTCACTCTGGATTAAAGGTTCTAATTTTGTATGCATTTTCCTTAAAGGCTGCTAATACGGTTTGATTTCAGATCTGATGGGGATAACATGCTGGATAATATTGGTGCCATATGTCTTCAGATCTTCATATGTCCAAGCAAAAACATCTTTTTATTGTTTGAAAAGACTGATAAACTTATTCCTTTCACCTGGGGAGCAACATTTTCCCATACTCACATATTTGGGCTCCATTTCAGTCCCCAAGTTAATCAACTCGAACTATAGAGACAAGCTATGAGTCTTCACATTCGCTAGTCTTCTAAATTTCTCGTTTAAATCAAACATTCGTTCTAAAGTCCCAACTCCTTTAGGAATGAATTTATCGAATTTTAACTCGGCTTGATGTTCTTCATCATCAATAATTTCCCCTTTGAAGGTATCGTCATTTGTCAAGCATTCTATAATCTTCTGATCATCATCGAACACTCATAGATTTGTTATCATGTCTGGAACTGAAGGCTTGAAAAGCAATTCAATAGAGCACCGAATATTAGAGGGCACAAGCCTCGCAGCTGAGGTGGCCAACAAGTCAGCTGCTGCATTCTTAAGTCTTGGAATCAATACAACATTAAATGCATGAAGACCTTTAAGTAAATCCCATACTTCATTTTGATAAGCTTTTAAATGAGGAGAAATGCAATGTATTTGATTTCGAATTTGCTTTACAATTATTTCAGAGTCCCCAAACACCTTTAGATTTTTTACCTTTAATTCAATTGCTTTCCTTATTCCTTGAAATAATGCCTCATATTTAGCTTTGTTATTGGTACATTCAAACTCTAACCTACATGAAAGAAAATGTTTGTTTTTCTTATTGTCAACCAGGACACAGTCGGCTCCCGACCCTTCTAAAGTTTTAGAACCATCAAAGAAAAGCGTCCAAAAATCGCTAAATACTGTGCGAGAATTAACATCTACTTCGACAGCTAAGTCTACTTTTTATAATCAATTTCATCAGCCTGTGAAAACCGAAGGAGATCATGCTGAGCGTCTGATGTATCACTAGCTTATTCTGCTTGATAGTTTCATGGTTCTAGCTCAATAAAGTAGTTTCCCAAAACAAACTCCACTGGTTCATTTTTACCTTCGAGCTGAGTAACATTTTTTTTTATGTGAGGCTCCCTCAAAACTTTAATTTGATTTGGGATTCCTTAATATGGTAGCCACAGATGTGACCAGTCCGAGGAAAAATATCCGTTCAGCTTTGCCAACCAATCTCTGCTCAAAACAAGCCCATAAGCTTCCGGTATGTCGGCCACCACAATATCAATGAATTGACACACCTTATCATTTGAAGATAAGTGAATGAGAACATCCTCCATTTCCCCAATTACCTTCACATCTGTTCTATCCAACTGAACAACCCTCCAGGTAGATGGTTTAGGTTTCCCATTTATCTTTTTGCAGAGTGATAGTGGCATGACATTGACTGATGCCCCCCAGTCTACTAGGTAGTTATGCACGTTGTGGTTGAAAATTTCAAAAGTAAGGAGAGAAGGTGGATTATTTCTTTTAGGCTTACCTCCCATACTCGCTTCATCAATTTCTTCTTCTTGGGGCTGATTGTTAGTGGGCAGCCTCTCCTTTGATACTTCAAGTGCTTTCAATAGTTTTTCTTTTTGTTGCGGCACATTGCACATTTAAAATAAGGAGATGTTTGCCCTTACCTTTTTGATATCCTCCATGATATCATAATCCATCTTATGTTTTGTGAGATTCGATTTAACATTATTTATTTTTTCTTCATTGGGCTTAGTAGACATGTTGGTCTGTCTAGGATTTTGACTGGTGATGGTAAATTCCAGAATTTTATTAGTTGAGGAGTTGTTTTGAAGTTTCTTAACATTCTTTTGAAGTCTTTTGATATTCGGGAGCATAAGACTGTTTTCCTTAATCATCCCCTGGCTTCTCATCATTACGTTTGTTTCCAGGATGCCCTCATGTCTCAGATCCTTTTCTTCATCGACATCAAACAACGAAACACAGTCCCATAAAACCATGGCCTCATCCTCCTATTTTTCTATTGATTTATTGTTGTCTTTCCCTTCTTCATCTTTGTATTCAGTTAATTTGGAATCCAAAATCTGATTCATGATGAACATCATTGAATTTATCCATTGAGGACAATTCTTTTCAGAATGGAGTTGTTGGTGGAAAGTGAAAAAGTGATCCATTCCTACCTCCGTTAAGTTCATAGATGCAGGGCTATGTGGAGGAAGTTGGGATTGATTGTTATCTTCCCTTTTCTTGTAATAAGGATTATACAATGTTTGGAATTCATTTTCCTTTTCCAAGTCTATGATTCTGTTAGAGAGCTTCTGCATCATCTTTTCCATTCCCTCAAAATCTGGTGATTGTTCCTCTTTAGGCTTAGTGAATGACAAAGGTTTCCTCCCAACATTTTTTTCTCCTGACCGTTCAGGATAATCTTCAATGCTTTCCTTTTCGGCCTCTACTCTTTCTGCTTCTTCATAAGTCTCTGATAGCGTAGGTTTGGCCTTCATTTTGGAAAACATGGCCAACTCGGGTCCTAGAGTTGAGGTGTAATATTCAATCAGGACTTTATCCGAGGGTTTTTCAACTTCAGAAAAATTCTTAAGATAGGCCGCAAATCTTTGGGTAAAATGATGCACCTTCTCTTTTCTTTCTTTCTTTAAGGCACACAATCCTTTCATGAGAGCTGCATGAGTTTTTTGGGTTGCATACTTACTTCTAAAAACCCTTCAAAATTATCCCAGTCTAGGATAGAGTTTGCAAGCAAACCGAAATACCATGATGTTGCTGCTCCTTTAAGGGTGTGTGGGAAAAGTCTACAAACTACATCCTCATGCTCCCTAGCCCTTAATCCTTCTATTGCCAAATAAAAACTTTGTAAATGGTCATCTATTAGCATCTTCTCATTTGGATCAAACTTGGGCAACATCTTCTCAAAGGCTTGAGGTAATTTGTGCAACGGAGGTGTTAAGTTCAAGGGTGATATGGCTTTCCAAGCAAGTGGTGGATTTGGTGGGTTGGGTGGCTGATTTATGTTTATGCCTGCCATGAGTCTGGGTGGAGTGTGAGGTGGTGAATGAATAGGATTACTGACATGTGAACAGTAAGGTGTCTCTGGGACCACTTGATTCAAAGGCTGAACCACCTCCTGTAAGGCTGTTTCTACCAGTTCTTCCAAATATCCAACCAACATTGAGTCTTCCAATATAGGACGTTCTTTCCTTTTATATTCTCTTCTAGGAAAATCAGGGATAATTGGTAATCCTCCAATATTCTTCACATATGCCCTATTGTGTCTTCTCAGATCATTGACTACTTCATTGTCCACATAATACAAATGCACTTTACCCTCCTGTTCAAGAATTGGATTGGGAAACAAACTGATTTCTGAACTGTCACCGATGGAATAATCTCGAGAAAACAGGTTTCCTCAGCTAGCCATACACTGGCTACCCTCCTTCTAGCGCCAAAAACTGTTGAGGCCTGGAAATTCCTAGGCAACAATAGCAAGGTATTCTCCCCATTCAATGTTCCCAACTAGCTCGTGACTGTTTGGTGTAGGGAACCCATCTGGTTTACGGTCCGGCTGCCGTGGGTCAAGTAACAAAAATAAAAGGTTTTCCCAGTTGCGGCCTAGTCCACTGTGTATATTTTTGTAATTTTAGTTTTAAGTATGACATGCAAGTGCCTAGCTCAAAATGCAGATTGATTAAGAATAGAAGGAGTGGTCATAATGTGATGCACAGGTTCTTACCTCTAGTCTTAGACTCTCTTGCATATGAATCACACACAGCAAGGAATTAAATCTAACTACCTATCCTATCCCTAGGGAGCAATATTATTACTTATTAATGAGTAATGTATTTTTGTGCATGCATTATGAAAAATCATAGATAGCTGATACTTCTTTCAAAACACATGAACATTTAAAGATATTTGAACAACCAGATAGCCAATTGTTTATGAACAACATTCATTACTCATAGTGGAAATTTTCATAAAATAAACCAGAGATCATTCATACAAGAACATAGGTTCAAAGAGTTAGAATGATCTCATAGTCAATGGACACAAAGCTAAAAATGAAATAGTTCCTCTTCAACAAACCCATAGCATAACATTTGAACATTCCACCAAGCTTTCTCCAACAGGAAAACTGTAATTATCTATTGCAAAAGGAAATAGTTCTTCTTACAAGATGTCCTCACCAATCTAACTGGGAAAAAGTCCCTCTTTCCCTCTAAATTTCCTATCTTTATACAAAAACAACAAAACCTTTGGGTTTCCTTGCCCCATGATCTTCTGACTTCCCCAACCATTCTAATCTCACAGTTTTGTCAGTTGGCCAGTGCGCATGATTTAGGAAATACGTTACATTTCGGATTTAGTCTTATGAGTACTTCATAAAACGGGACCAGCTCGGTAACTGCTGAATATTTTCCAAGCCCGGGCCTCTGTTGCTATCGATTTCACTTTGTCTTTTACTTTCCCGTCGATCTTAGAACATCTATGCTTATTACTTTTTAACCCACTTCCTTTTACTTTGTCCTTCAGCTATGTCTTCTTTGCAGTAGTAATCTGAAGAATCTCTTAAGTCCGTCTGCAGTCAAATGAGAATTCATCATTAATTAGGGCTGCATCTTTTCAACAAATGTAAACCATGCTAACAATAAACTAATCATCAAAATGAGGCCCTGTACTGTGCTCCCGTCGCAAAAACCATAAAATGATACAAATGTAACCTCCGTCGCTCATGAAGCAGGGTAAAAAACAGATACAAAACAGGAGGGAAAACCTTTACCGGCGGGGAAAAATCACTAAAGAATCAGCAGGATAGTTTAATTAACAGCTGTAATGGCGGGCTTCAGATGGACAACGAACTCTGCAAGACCATTAATTCTATCGGCATCGGAAGGAAAAAAACTAAAGCACCGGGTAGAAAAACTCTTTGTCAGTGAAAGGAACGACATAACGTCAGGTGGTTAGTGCGATACACAACTGTAATGGTGGAAGACAAAAATATTACGGGCTCCATGGCCAATAAAAACTATCAGCGAAAACCATAACACAAGCTCGCTGGGTGGAGCAGTTATACGGCGGAACTTTGGTTCGCTCGGGAGCCGCAATGGCGGAAAGCAATCAGACTATGGCTTCCGACTCACATTCATAAAAATTTCTGATATGGTGCACAAACCTTATGAAAACATTAAGTTTTTGGAAAAAACTTAAGGTTGTGTAGTAGCTTAAAAGTTCATCTCAACTCCAAAACAATGGCGTCATAGAAATCAAAAACCCCGACTCAAAATTCAAACAACCTCTGACAACGCAAAGCAAGTCAAAATCATCACAGCATCGGGAAAGTCAAAGCTATCCGTCAGAACATTTATCGTTCAGATTCTACGATGGAGGCATCGTAGGGAAATATAACTTCGATGCATTGTTTACATGACCTCCGATAAACCAAACTAAACAATGTTAAGTTCCAATAGACTTTCAGCTGGGCAGCGATGAAAAGTTTGTTTCACCTTCCAAAACAGCGGTGAAAATGAGAAATAGACTTCCGATATCAAGAAAGAAAACAGAGATCAAAGGACAACATTTTCAAATCAAACTTCAAATTCCACAACCCAAAGCAGTTTCATACATTAGCAATTTTCCGAAAAGCATGAAAACAGTTGACCTCAAACAGAGTTCATGGATCCAAACAATTTTAGGCAAGATAAAATTAAAAGGAGGGTCCAAAATTTCAAAAATTTGGGAAAACAGTTGTAGCTGCAACAGTTGGGTAATTGGAGTGCATATCTGGATATAGTCCTCTCCCTGAAGGCCAAAATGACAAAAATGGATGGGCAAATTAGCAGCCTGGATGCAACTTTTGCATGGAAGTTCATGGCTGGAATTGCTAGACAGGTTATACATGTGGATGGAGGAAGAAAATTCAAGGAAGGATGCTGGTCAAGGGATGCAATCTTGGTAATGGAACCCCATATGGTTCAGGATCCCCCTTTTCCCATCTCGGCCACCATTGAACCATTGTTCAAGATGGTGGATGAAGACGAAGAGCTTAGAATTGAGCCCCCTCATTCTGCGTTGGCTACCAATGCTAATTCCACTATCAACTCAGAGGAGGTAGGATGGGGATTCCTAATCCTCGAAGAAACACCCCCTTCTTTATCACTGCTCAAGACATATTCAGCATCGCGTACTGCTCACGGGTTAGTCTGTTATCTCAGTTTTTTATGTTTTATGTGTTTAGTTCGGTTACATCTCTCTTTTTTTGGAAGGAAAAATTCTGTAAATATCATCCAGATCAACTACTTCTGGTTCCTTAATATTCTAAACATGTTTTGTAATATCTTTCTCAGATGACCCTGTATTTTTGATAGGTTTGGGTGGTTGTTTCACCACCTAAGACCTCCTCTGGCTAGGGTCATTTTTGTAATTTTTGTTCTCCTATACTAATAGAATTTACAGCGTTACAAAAAAAAAATATTATAGATGTAAATGGTGTGTACCTACTATGAAGACTAGGTGGTCTAATGACCTATGAAAGTTAGTGTACAAATTTTGTAGGGTATTCCTCCCAGAAAGCCATTCTTTTTTTACTAGAACATATATAGTTTTATTAATTCTTAAAAGGAGGAAAATTTCTCTTCAAAACAAATATACATATCATCATAACAAGGAATATTTCTTGGCGGTATTGATTGAGTTCAAAGAAGCTTGTCAAAATTCAAGCTTTCTATTTTTCCTACTAAACTCCATTCCTAAATCCCTAGGCTTATAATGCCTTACAAACTGTCCTAGCAAAATTACAAAAAAGCAGATCATTATATCAAACTAAAATTGGAACCATGGAACCTGGTCTTCCATTTTAATTTGAGGAGGTGCATATGATGAAGCTTCAACCTCTTCCTTCTCTTTCAACTCCCTCTTAAGTTTTTCAACTTATTTTTCTAGAGTATCCACTCTAGCCTTCATTTCATCAACTATGTCCCACTGTTGGTCTACTCTGTCTGCTAACAGGTCCAATTGCAACTGGAAATTCCTTTTCTCCTCCAACCGTTGTTGTTCATCCTCCTCTTGCTACCCTTCCCTGTGATGCTCTCTGTTTCTCCCATCATGCTCCATCTAGATGATCTTCCAGGTAAATCTTCAAATGTTTTTATTTATCTTGTAGTCTCCACATTTAACACAACAGTAGGACTCACACAAATCCTATTATCTATCCATACTCTCCACGTGGATATTCGTGCACCCTATGTTTCTTCCCTCGAGAATTTATAGCAAAATCCTCTCTATCTACCAGTGGCTTGGGTTGGACTTAAATCATGTCTCCTAGCATTACTATATAATATAGGCCCATTTCTTCTTCCATGATGTCCATTTATGTTTGTCCTAAGTGATTTACCTCTATCGAATGTCATCCCATACCAACCAATGATTGTCTAGAGACAATGATGCAGGGCATGGCCATTTTGCGTGTGGGAGTGGGAGAGAACATTACTTGTGGATATCCTTTTGGTTTTCCAAACTTCTATCATAAAGTTCCCATTTATGAGAGAAATCATGGAAGAGTTAATGTAAGTACTCATCACTGAAGTCAATTTAATGAGAAAGATAACCACCATCCTTACCCTAGCAACACATATGTTTCCCATGTGTCTCTCCCAAATCCTTATGATGATGACTGGTGGGATAGGGTCATTCTAGAATTCTATCATAAGATTGATGGTTTTGGAGGGGATTTAGATCCTCTACTACCCACAAAGATTACTAAATTAAGGTATACCCTCATAGTGTACCTCACCATTAGAGTTTGGAAACTTCCTTTAGTTTTATTTGTTGCTCTATTATCTAAAGAGTCAGCATCTTTATTTTGACTTCTTAATAGGTGATAGATATCCACTGATCAGATTCTAGCCATATTTTCCTAGATTCTCAGTTGAATCCTTGCTAAGGTATTGTTGCAAAGAGGAGAACAAAATTTAGTAGTTCTAATTGCAGTATGGGAGTCTCCAAGGATTATGAGATTAGAGATATTCTTCTTCATTATCACCTTAGTTCCCAACCATAGTGCAAACATATCAATGTGATTATTAGGCCCAGTCCCAAGGATCCAAGAGAATGCTTCAATAATGTTTCCTCCATGATCAATGAGCACCCCTGCCACACCTTTTTCCTTGGGGTTTCCTTTAGATTCTCCATCAAAGCATAGTATACACTTGTTTTGTTTTTTATTCCACATATCAAACTCCTCATACTTCATATGCAATTCCCATGCTTTATTGCACTTGATTTTGGGTGAAGTAATTTTTTGTTTTAGATTGAGAGACTAGATTCATTCTTCTTCTTCCTTACTTAGGGAGGTAGGAATGTAAAATGGGAGGACACATTCTGATAAAAATTCTTTGGCTCATATTTCCACTTTGCTTGGAAAGGTAGGGGAGTTTTCAAACACCAAGCGATTTCAAGCGAACCAAAAATTCTAGTAGATATATTTGGGGAGGGCCTTCCATAGGAAAATGAGTAACGATTTAATTTGAAAAGAAGAGGATTAAGTCGTATTCCATTGTCTCAAATACATCACTAGCCTTCTAACTGGAGATATAAGGGAGGTGAGGGGGCCCAACACTTCATTGTAGACCTCAACAATGAAGGGAAAATAAATGAACAAATGAGAGAAAGATTATTCCTTGGTTTTGCAAAGCACACACCAGAATGAGCCTAGGAACCCTCTTCATTTAAGGTTTTCTCTTGTTATCAGCTTCTCCCATGCCAACAACCAATAGAAAAAAATGACTTTGGGGGGAATTGTTTTTTTATATATGTCTCCACCAAGTTAATATTGGTGAAGTGAAAGAATTCAATTGAAGCATCACATATTCCTTCCTAAATGTGTAGAAACCTTCCCTCTATTGCCATACTCTTATGCCCTTTTCTCTTTTATTTGCTAGCGCCTTTCCTTTTAACGAGTACTTCAACTACTTTATTTCACTCTAGATATTTGTTAGGGGAGCTGGAAGCTTCCAACCAATCCACTATCTCGATGTTGGGTGCTAAGAACATATATCAAACAATGTGAGAACCCCATTCTCTTCCAACCAATTTTTTATTTCCTGTAAATATGGAATCCCTCCGAGAGGAGAGTCCATAACAATGGAGTCTTCCCATATCTTGATCCATTTTCCATTTCCCAAGACACAATGCAGGTTTTCTTTGAAAAATCCATTATTTTATGCATAGGTTCCAAATTTTGGTTCCATTTTTATCTCTAGGATTGGTTTCCAAAAACATGGAGTCCCTTCCTTTGATATACTTCAATCCTCAGAGCTTGTGAGGCCCAACTCTTGGTATCCACCAACATCCTCCAAAGGATCTTGGAACCTAAGGATATATTGGTGAGATGAACATCCTGAATTCCCAGACCTCCCTTTTCCATGGGGCCCTTGATGACATTCCAATTGACTAATGGAAATTTTTGGTCATTATCCCCCTCCCCTTCCACATAAACATCCTAACCATATTATTAACTTGATTGATAATAGAGGATGGCACAAGAACAACTAAGCATAGGTACAATGGCATAGAGGATAGAATTGACTTAATCACTATGACTCTTCCAGTGATGTTTATCCAATTCAATCCTCACTGGTGGAATTCTTTGAGATATTACCATTATTGGTTTCCAATCCCCCTTTTTATATTTATCCTTGGAGATGGGGACTCCTAGGAAATTAAAATATTCCCGTGATTTGGAGTTGCGAAATCCAAATACTCTCTAAATTGTGGATAGGATTTGAACATGACGATTCCACCCATAAATGTGATTTTTACCTTTATTAAACATACTTACCAAATTTATTTCTAAAAGGTGTCCAAAATATCCTTGAATATTATAACTATAATAATTGAATCTCCCCCTATAAGAAATGTGTCATCAACGAATTGGGAATTATTTATTTCATTAACATTCCTTGTAATTTGAACCCCTTTGAAATCTCTATTTTTCCTAGGCTTCTTGAGAGTTCAACTCAGAGAGTCTTCCATTATAATGTAGTGGAGAGGGTAGAGAGAGAATCCATGTCTGAGACCCCTAGACATCTAGCAGGATCTAGTGGCTCTACCATTCACCAACGGGGAAATCCAAGGATTCGCTATGCATGCTTTGATCCAATAAATAAACTTTAGACCGAATCCAAACTTTTCAAGTACCTTAAAAGAACCGATGGTTGAATCTATCAAAATCATTAACCATATCTAGTTTAATTATCACACCTTTCTCTTTCTTTTGTTTTCTAGAGTGAACGACTTCTTGGACTAGAATGATGCTATCCAGGATGTTTCATTTTTGTAGAAATCCCCCTTGATTTGTGGATATTATATCTAGCAGGTAGCTCTTTAGTCTTTGGGAGACTACTTTGGTGATAATTTTGTAGGATACATTGCATAGAAAAATGGTTTGGAACCTAGATAAAGTAGTTGGGTTGGATTTGTTAGAATAATAAAAAACCCATTCCCATACTTAGGATAAAATATTAATCTTTTTTATTAATCTCCTAGGTTCTATACTAGCTAGTTGGAATCCACTTGCACCACTTGGTCAAAATTTTCCATAAATTCATCCAGGAGTGCCCTTCATAGATTCTGGATATGATTCTTCCAAATATATAGACTGCCTAGTTTAGTAAGTGTTCCTTCTTGTATTATCCATACTTAGACTTTTTTTTCAAGAACTTTAAGGTAAAAAGGTGAAAGTTAGTGACATGGAAATTGCCTGTTTTTTTTCCAACTCATCCTCCATATTTTTCTCTCTTGAAAGCATGAGATTATTGACTTTCCATCACTTATCAATTGACATACCTTATTCATCCAATTCGTGACCTTCCTGGACTGATTTGGAAAGTGTTTTATGCACCTAGGGAGATTTTTTACTTTTAGTAAGCCTGCCAATCATGAGGATTCAAATTTCCTCCTTAGGTATTTGAATTCCTGATGTAATTATATATTTTTATAGACTATTCTTTTATAAGGTTTGATTTTGTACACTTATGCAATGCAAGTTAGTGTTATGCACCAATTTCAATCTCCAATTTTGAGTGGATCTTTGCATGTATTCTAGCAATTTTTGTGAGTTCAAGTGTACTACTACTGGGATTAATTTTCACATTGTATCAAAGCCACTTTAACTCTATTGTTATCCTCTCTTATTTTTATTACATGATCGATCATCACTCTCTGAGGGAGAGAATTTAGTCCACTAAGGGAACAGTTGCTCAAGATATGGATCAACCTCACGACATCATCTTAACCCATTCAACTACTTTGCATGAAAGGCATAGATGGAGATTCTGATGAGGAGCAAGGGCCTCTTCAGGGTGACCATGGAAATTAAGGACGATCCTAATGCAACATAATAGAATGTCAAGTAGCACAATGAGAGGGATGACCCTTATGGTCTCTTGTGTCTTAGTATTTGCAGAGACCTTTTCCATCTTGATGGGTTGACATCACCAAATGAAGTATGGGAGAAGCTTCAGACTTTATTTGGAAAAACAGATGAAATGAGGGGACATCAATTGGAGAATGAGATTATCTCACTGATTCCAAGCAACTTCGATTCATTACAAGCCTATTTCTCTAAGTTCAAAGCTCTTGTTCTTCAACTAAAGTAATGTGGTATTGAAAAGAAAGATGAGAAACTAGTCTTAGCCATACTTTCAAAGCTTGGCCCTAACTATTCAATGTTTGTTTTGACCTTCCATTCCACCAAGTTGACAGTTTGAAACTAGAAGATTCCTTGACTTTCAGATTTCATGAAATATTTGACCTAGGAGAAAGACAAGTTGGTCATTATGGGAACCATAAAAATTTCCAAATATCAAGCTTTCGTTGCTGGATATTCAAAGGTGGATTCCAGATGCAAGAAAAAGGCTAATCCAAAGAAGCCTCCTAATTAAAATAAAGAAAATTCCAAGTCTCATAAGTATTCTTCAAGCTCTAAGATGAAATCCCAAAAGAATAAATGTAAAGGTGAGATGATAGAGTGTGCATACTATAATAGGGGCTTCCACCTAGAGAGATCCTGCATGAAGAAAAAAATTGTCATGTTGACTCGACTCCTTGAAAATCACATCATCTCAATTCTTGAAGGTGCAAAGAAGAAGGAAGGAGAGTCAGATTTTGCTGACAAGGAGAGATTTCATGCTCTAGTTGCAAGCACCATAAGATCTTCTTCCTTTATGATTGATTCTGTAGCTTCAAGACATATGGTTTTGACAAGGGAGGATTTCCCCTCTCTTGATTCTTTGAATGGTCCTAAAATTGTAATGGGAGATGATTTTGAAACTAAAATTAAAGGGAAGGGTAGAATAGATATTGAACATGGTTCCTTCAATAATGTTTTGGATGTCCCAGATCTTGCTGCCAGCTTCTTGTCAGTATATCAGATGACTAAGACCAATTATCCTAAGTAGGTTGTCTTCACTCCAAATATTGTTGAAATCACTGAAATTTTGAATGGTAGAGTCATAGAAAAAGGTTTTGTTGATCACAACTCTAAAGTGTACAAGTTTTGACACTTCGTACCCTTCTCAAACCCCTCTGGTCTCCTCACTCATGCTAATGAAGCGATTAAGATATGGCATGAAATGTTTGGCCATCTAAGCTACAAGTATCTATATGATTTGTGTGACAAATAAATGGTCATAGGGTTTCCTAGAATAAAGTTTTCTAAAGGAGTTTGTCAAGGATGCATCCTAGGAAAACACCCAAAGCACAAGTATGAGAGAGTCAGTCATGAGAGAAACTATGCACCTCTTGAGCTTATTCATAGTGATATACTTGGTCCTTCCCTCAAATGTAAATGAGTCAAGCCAAACATGTCCTAACTTTCATTTATGACTTTTCCAGATATTGTTGCATCTTCTTCCTCAAGTACAAGTTAGAAGTTTTTGACCTCTTCAAAGGTTTTAAAGCCTTAGTAGAGAACCAATCTAGAAGAAGTCTCAAGGTCCTCAAATATGATAATGGTGGTGAATATGTCAAGTATGAATTCATACATTTTTGTGAATATGCAAGTATCTAGGTGCAATATTTGATTCCTTACACACCACAGCAAAATGGTGTTGTTGAGAGGAAGAATAGATCTCTCAAAGAGATGGCCACTTGCATGATGGAGTCTAAAAATTTTCCACCAACGTTTTGGGATGAATTAATCAACTGTGCAGCCTATATCTATAATAGGGTGCCTCAAAAATACTTGGATGGAATCACTCCTTTTGAAGCTTGAAGTGGACACAATCCTTATGTGTCACACTTCAGGATTTTTGTCTCTAAAGCTTGGGATAGAATTCCACCTGAAAAGAGAAAGGATTTGCAGCACCAAATCCAAGAATTACTATTTTTTGGGTATTGAAAATATTACAAAGGGTAAAATATGATCAACATGAGTGCTCAAAAATATTTCATCGAAATGAGTGTTCAGTTTGAAGAAGAGCCTATGCCAGCAACAGAAATTGGAGAATCCTCTTCACCTCTATGACCTGTGATTGTAAGTGAAGACACTAATAACATTTATGATTATGATATGTATGATAATGAATATTTAATTTCACATACTATCACTCATAAAATAACAAATTGGTCGTCAAATACCATTCAATCAGTCGGGGAACTAGCTGGGAATCCTAGTTATTCTAGGACAACTAGATCTCAGTTTGAGAGTGCCCTCTTTGTCAAAGATCGAAAATTTGTTGATAAGTGTTATATTATGATTGAATATGATCCAAAAACATATGAATAATATTAATAATATCCAATATGGAAAAAAAACCATGAAAGAAGAGTACCATTCGCTCCAGAAGAATGATACATGGGAATTAGTTAATCTTCCACCAGGTAGAAAGGTAGTGAAGTGCAAATAGGTATTGAAAACAAAGTTTGTTGATGATGGATCTCCTATAAAGTATAAATCAAGGTTATTTTCCAAGTTATTGTCTCAATTTCAAGGCATTGAATACACTGAGACCTTTGCACCAGTGGAAAAGATGGACTCTATAAGACTACTTTTGGCCATTACAACATCCAAGCAATGGGGGGTACATCACATGGATGTAAAGAATTCCTTACTCCATGGTTGTCTCAAATAATAGATATATATGTAGTATATATAATATTCCTTTTACTAATCCATCTCTTGTGTGCAAGTTGAATAAATCATTATATGGGATAAAACAAGCTCCCAGAGCACGGTATGCCAAAATTGATTAAATTCTACTATCACAGAACTTTAATAGATGCAATTTTGATCCAAATGTATATTTAAAGCTGATTCATGTTTCAATCATTATTATTTTATTTTATGTGGATGAAATTTTATAACATGAAATTCCATGAAATAAATTGACTTCTTTAAGGATGCTTTAAACCATGGTTTCTCCATGATTGATTTGGGACCGTTAAGCCAATTTTTGGGGCTTGATATTTCTCAATAAACATATGGAATCAAATTACATCAGTACAAATATTATTCAGACCTTATAAAAAATTTCAAAATGAAATATTTCAATCCAAGAAATACTCCTTTCCTCTTAGGAGTTAAGCTTGGAGAAGCAGATTCAACTCCCTTGGTGAACAATACTATGTACATACAACTAGTTGGTTGTCTTCTCTATTTCACTCACAATCGAACTGATATTTATTATGAAATGAGTGTGGAATATATACATATGTATCAGACACATAATATCCATTGGAGGGCATAAAATATAATCTTGCACTTTGTGCAAGGAACCAAGACACATGGAATTCACTATGTTGCAAAATATGACCTAGATTTAGTTGGTTTTACTGATTCTGATTAGGATGGTGATAAAACTAATAGAAAATAAAATTTTGGATATGTGTTTATGATTGAAGGTAGATCGATTTTATTTTCAAGTAAAAATAAAAGTTCCATTTCACTTTCTTCTATATAGGAAAAATACAAAGGAGCTATGAATGCATCTACTCAATGTTTGTGGTTGCAGGGAATACTTGGAGAGTTTGGGATTGAGTATGGCACTTCCACAGTCATTTTTTGTGAAAACCAGAGTGCTATTCAAATCTCAACTGACCTTGTTCATAGGCATAGAACTAGACACATAGAGATCCATATGCACTACATCAGAGGACTTGTACATGATGAGATCATTTATCTGCACTATTGCGCATCATTTGAGCAAGTTGCATACATATTCACCAAGGAATTCTCCATGAATACCTACAACCATATCAAATCACTACTAGGGATATATTATCATATGGTGAATATTTATTGAATACAAAGTTTCACAAAATTTTGTGCATGTCCATGTTTTGAGGGAGGATTTTCCCCTTCTAGATTTGCCTCTTTCCTTGTTTTTATGGACAAGTAATATGTAAAGAGTGACTAAGCCTTGTTTCTAGGACCTATATCTCTGATGTATTTTATGATATTTTTTATAATTTTGGATTAAAGGGGGTTTTAGAATAATCAAAAACCCATTCCCATAGTCAGGATACAAATATTAATCTTCTTGATTAATTTCCTAGGTTATAGACTAGCTAGTTGGCATCCACTTGCACCACTTGCTCAAAACTTTCCATAAAGGAATCTAGAAGATCCCTTCACATATTCTGGATAATATTATTCCAACTATATAAACTTCCCATTTTAGTAAGTGTGCCTTCCTACCTTATCCAAACTTGGGCTATTTTTTCAGCAGCTTTAAGGTAAAAAGGTGAAAGCTAGTCACATGGAAACTACCTTTTTTTTGCCCAACTCATCCTCCATATTTTTATCTCTTGAAATTATGATATTATTTAATTTCCATAACTTATCAGCTGACATACCTTATTCATCCAATTTGTGACCTTTCTGGATTTATTTGGAAAGTGTTTTATGCACCTAGGGGGGTTTTTTACTTTTAATAAGCCTTCCAATTATGAGGATTCAACTTTCCTCCTTAGTTATTAGAATATATGATGTAATTATATATTTTTACAACCTATTATTTTGTAAGGTTGCATGATTTACACTTATGCAATGCAATTTAGTATTATGCACCAATTTCAGTCTCCAATTTTGAGTGGATCTTTGCATGTCTTCTAGCAATTTTTGTGAGTTCAATTGTACTAAGACTAGGCTTAATTTTCATAGGATTATTTTGGAATTAGGACCAAGAATGAGGAGTTGACTCCCTCCCATATAGAAATTTTTATTTGTGAATAATATAGAATTCACTTCAGGTCCTTTTTATGATATCCTAGCATAGCCTATAGAAGTGAGCAGAAAACCCATTTGGTCCTGGTGCTTTATCTGAATTCATGCCCCAAATAGTGTTCTTTATTTCCTCTTCTATGATTGGTTTATTGATTTTCTCATTGTCCTTTGAATTAATGATGATGGGAAGATCTTGGATAGCCACTTGTTGGGATTTGGTTAAATCCTCATATTCTTTAGAGTAAAGCCTAGATGAATTGCTTAAACGCATCATCATTGATCTCACCAAGTCCTATGATTTTCCTCCCTTATTTGTTTTCTATTTCCTTCACTGTTTTTCGATGATCTCAAATTTTGGCCTGTAGATGGAAAAATTTGGTATTTTTGTCCCCGCCTTGCAACCATAAACTTAGAGACTTAATTTGGCAATACTCTTCCTCTCTATGTTGATCCAAGTATAGGGAATTTTGGAGTTCATCCCCCCTTTTGATATTTTTCACCCCTTCCTACCGAATTTCAACTTCCTTTTGGTGATGGATGAGAGCTTCTCAGTAGGCATTTTTTTCCATAATAGCAGAGGGGAGGGGGGATTTTTCCCATATTTTCAAAATCCATTTAAATCTTCTCTTTTTCTCCTCCCAAATGAAGAAGGAAGAGCCTCTAATGTCTACAGTCCATGCATATTTGACTATCTTCAAGCAGCTTAGGTGATCCTTCCAAGTTGGAGAGAAACTAAAGGGAATGGACCTTATGTCAATTTTAGGTTCCATTACAAGAGATATCGGACAATGGTATGAAACAATAGAGGATGGAATAAAAGAGGACAAAGAGATATTTGACATAATAAAGGATTTTTCCACTAAGAACCAATCTATCCTGGAAGCCACATGCCTATGGCCCAATATTCTATTATTCCAAGTGATTTTTATTTTTATTTTGGGGTGAGATGTCCATCAAGTACCAACTATCAATAAGGTCATATTCCCACTCTTGACAAGGATCCCTTACTATTGACCCACCTTTTTTTCTTTTCCACAGTGTTATCAACCCAAATGGCACTTCTCCGTCCGAGTGTCGACACTTCATATGTTGGTACACAAAAGGACACTTTTAGATTGAAGGTTGCCTAAACACTATAGATGGGCATGACATGAGATGCATTCACTATCCAAACAGCTTGCCATTTTACCTTTCTATATGTTTATTTCCATACACAACTATCTCCATAGCAACTCGCGTACATACACGACTATCTTCTTTGACAACCTGCATACTGTACGCGACTATTCTCATTGCAACCCGCGTATAGATATGTACGCAGGTTTCCCTTATAGCAACTCATGTGTTATACGTGGGTTGCTAGAATAAATAGTCATGTACACATCCATTCGACATTAAAAATAATAAAACGTGATTGATGGATATTAGTTGAGCCTTAAACATTAACAATCTCAACTGTCTCAACCTCCTCAACCTTCGAAACTGCTCTATTTTCCAAAGTATAAATAGAGGCCTTAGGGAGGGCATTAATAGAATCAATCTTGGAGGGAAAATTTATGCTATTTGTATATCTTCAGAAGTCTTTGGAGGAGCAGAACTTAGAGCCCTTTGGTTGCAGACGAGTCCTTGTCTCAGGCGTTGGGTTGTACACTTATCTCATTCATTATTGTTAATAAAGAGAATTCTTCTTCCAACTTTATGTTGAGTCTCTTTCATGTTTCATGTTTGATGAATATTTTTTTATTAAGCACTCTATATAGTGTTCATGTAACCTATCATATATACATCTATAAGATTTTACTTGGATAATTTTCTCTTTGCAGGTGAAGGAGGTGCATCCCTGAAAGCTTTGGAGAGAAGAAGAGCGGGAGAAGAGAAAGCTTGGATCAATCATTGTTAATCAGGTGAGTTCAACATTTATTCCTATTCCTATTTTGTACTTTAAAGCTAATTGTCTGCAAGTTTTAGAAGTACATTGGTAACCCCACACCCTAGGTTACAAGGGTGTTTATTCTTGAACAACAGAACTGGCAAATCCACTTGGGATCCCAGACTAGTGTGGGTTATTTCTGCTGACTGTTGCCCAGTCTTTGCCTTGATTATGTGTGTGGTGTCTTGTCTTGGTTCATGCTTAGAGTAGTTTTTGAAGAACTTGAAATTTTTTCTTTTTATTAGAAAATTTTATACCTGTACGCGGGTTGCCTTTGTACACAGTCGTGTACAGAGGCCTGCATACATGGATTTCTCTCTAGGACAGTCGCGTATAGTATGTGGGTTGCCCTTGTACATAGTCGCATACAAGCTTGAGCATTGAAATTTTTTGGCTAGGGTTTGCATGTCCCTGTCCCTCTATAAAGTTTGGTTGCTGGTTGGTCTTCCTTATAAGCATTACACTGTGAGTTTGATGACCTTGTTAGCCACACCTTGTGCTTTCTTGTAAAGCCCTTGAGTTCTTATTGTTTGGATTGTCTTCTGTTAGCAACTTGAAGTGGATTTTCCTATTTGGGTTATAGTTTCAAGTGTTGGTTGTCTGATTCAGTGATCAGGGTTCTAGACAATGTATATCCCATTCTATTTTTGGATAGTATTTGGTTTGCCACTTGCCTTTGTTTGATCTCAGTGATTTCCTTTCTTTGTGTCTGCCCAAGCTAGGGTTCCAAGTCTTCCTTAAGTGGTTGATCTTCGGTCTTATTAATCTGTTTACTTCACTTTGCTTTCTTTATACAGTTAGTTTAATTCAAGCATACTCAAGTTTTGTGCATTTAGGTGCATAGTAGTCTTTGAGCATTTTAAAAAGTGAAAAGAAAACGTTTAGAAGATTTTGCATTTGATTTGCATATAGTAGTTTTATTTTTAGTTTTTAAAATATAATCTCAAAAAACTACAAAAATATCGTCTTAGTGTTCTCTTTATCGTTGCATTTTCATCAATTTACATTTACAAAAAGAAAAGAAGCTTGTTTTTTTTAGTAGTGATAATTTGCTTTGGAAGTATACACCTTTACTTTTTATATTTCTTATCGAGTCAAAAACATCATAATATTTCACTCCACTTTCCTTCTGATTAAAAATAGCCCTTAAAATGAACGCAATAATTAAAATTTATTAGTAATTTTTATTTTTTAGGGCCATACACCTACTAGCTTAGGCTAGACTTGTGGGATAGGAAGTGTAAACTTCCCATAAGTATTAAAATTCAAACATAGTGGGCCAATCGATAGGTAAACCCTTCTCTTTATCGATAGTATCTGGGAAGATCCTCTCAAATGGGAGTCAAGCATGAGGCCTCGTGGAGGCATTGGACTGAGGAGATAACCCTCTGATTCCTTATTGAAATGTAAATCAGGATTTTTACGCATCTAGGGATTCTGTCCTAGACAGAGTTTCAGGCTCAACTACCCTACCCATGCATACGAATCAGGCTTGCGAATGTCCCCCCGGACTATTGGTATAGCTAATGTAGCCTCTAGTCTCTTGACATATAGGGTTAATACATAGGTAAACCGGAAGGCTATTTCTGGTTCACTTGGGACGGGCTTGGAAGGTAACCCTTGTTGAAAGTGTAGGAGGGCGGTGGGTGATTCCTCCACTTGTGCCTAAGAACCTCTTTAAGGACGCCAAGTAACTGTTCTTCAACTTCTTTGGGAAAGCATATCTTTTACCCTTGCTGACTGTTGAGACTTTAGGAATTTTTGTAGTGATTGCTCTGTGGTTTTTCTGTGTTTAGCCGACCTTAGGGTTTGAATTGTCAAATTTACAATCGTAGAGGACCAACCTATTAGAAGGTCACGAAGGTTGAAAAACCTTCCTCCTCTCATCACATTGGAACCTCCACCTCCACCTCAAAGGCAGAGATTGGACACAGACGATTCATTTGAACCGGTAGGAGTAAGTGAAGTTCCAAGTGAACCAAAACTTAGGGCAAACCATTTTGATTTTAACACAGTTGAGATAGAAGACTTGCAGGTTGATGAGTTTGCAAGGAATTTTAATACACCCTTGACTGACTTAAATGATCCTATGATCGTCCAGGTTCGTCCTTTTGATTCACCCATTTTTGGTGTCCCTGTGGGCAGGATAATGTCTACTGCAAGAGAAAATTCTTTTTTTTTCACCTCAGCCACTCCGGATGAAGGGGTACTACCTCCCTTGGCAAGTGCCCCTAGATCTAGTATACCTACTATGCCCTTAACTCCAGTGAGCCGAGTGGTTAAACCACTGGTTCCCATAAGCCTAGAAGGTGCTTCTGGTGGCATGGTTACTGGGATTCCTAGTATACCTCTGTTCCTTCCTCCTTCACACACACTGCCTAGAGTGGTCTGGTAGGATCCTCGGCTTTTGTCCAAGGATTTCCTTGGAATGGGGGGCATCTTCCCCCATCCACGCCATACATAGGCCCATCACCCTCTTATGTAGGAGTGCATTTTGGAAACACTAACCCTTACAAGCAAGGTTGTAAAACTCCGGTCTCGGCCCCGTTCATGAGCTCTCCCTTCTCATTGTTTAGTGAAGGGATACTTGCTCCTATTTTTCAAACCCCAGTTTCGACTGGGATGGCCAAAACCTCTTATACTGCACCTCCCACCCATAATCTTGTGTCTTACGGATGGAATCCATTCCAAAGTAACCCATCCACCTTGCAACAGGAAGCAGGGGGAAACCCCACCTTCACTTATGGGAATTTGGGGGCAAATCCCTCTAATCCCCATTCTGGCAATTTTAGTGCTCCAGTTCGACCTAAGCTTCCATTCCTGGCAACGTTAAACTTGCCTTATTTGTCTAAATTGATGAATGACCTGGTGAGGCATGATCCGTCCTGGCCACCTGTCCCCACCAAATTGCCCTCGGACATCCCAAAATTCAAAGGCAAAGTTGGTGAAGATCCTGGGGCTCATGCTACCACTTTTCATTTATGGTGTTCTTCTAATTCTCTGAATGAAGATTCAGTTAGTTTTAGGATGTTCCAAAGAACCTTGATGAGTACTGCAGAAAAATGGTACATTGAGTTGCCTTCTACTGCATTCAGTAGTTTTTGGGGCTAATGCATTCCTTAGCCACTTTCAGCTTCCGGTCTGATACAATTTTAGAACGAACTTGTTATCTACCTTCAGGCAGAATAAGGCTACCCACATCTTGAATCACATCCAAGAGTGGAGGAGGCGAAAGATCCTTATTAAAGCCACTATTCCTCCTGAGTGCTTATTAGAGTGGTTCCTTAAATCCCTATTGCCTTATATATCTAAGGACGTATCCACTTCACGAGTGACGAATGAGGAAGAAGCTATCCTCAGGGCCCAGTAATTCGATTTGATTTATTCTCAATCTAGGATCTTGTATGAGATTATCCCTGAGGCACCGAGGCCTACCCACGATGCAAAGAAACCTAAGCCTGGACCCCATGCCGATGGTGTGGTTGGGTCCGTAAACTCTCCCACTGTATAATATTTGGCCAAACAGCTCCATCAGCTATTCATCAAACATTCTATGGTGGAGGAAACAAAGGCTGCCCCCTCACCCCAAAATGAAAATGTTTTTGCACAGACCTCTCAGAAGGGAAATCAGCATCCCGGTGAGAAAAAGAAGAGAGGAAAGAAAGGGGAAGGAAATCAAAACAAGCAGAAACCCGCAAACAATACTGATGGGGGAAAGAAAGAAAAGAAAAAGGTGAAATTCTCGTGTAAGTTGTGCCATGAGGATCACCTCACCCATATTTGTCCCCTTATGGAACAAGCCCAAAAGCTGCTAAAAGCTCAACAACCGGCTATCTTGAAGGATCCTTTTCCCCAAGGGCAGAATTCTGCTTCATCTTTTAATGTAGCAAGGGGCACTCCAAATGCCCCTGACCCCAATTATATCAACATGGTTCGATCTTCAAATTTTCTACAGACTAGGAATAAAAACTATGAAAAAGAGACTTTTGAGAAGGGTAAGTCTATAGGTGAAACTTCTAACCCTCTCACGATCGACAAGCCTGCTAAAACTCTGCCTAAGATATTGGAAGGTGTCTTTTAGAAGACCTTGCATAACCCTAATGCTAGAGCTTCTTCAAACTACTCCGTGGTTGAAGACTTGGCCCAAACCCCTTATGCAATGTTAGCTTTAGAGGTGTTACAGAGTTGTTCCACTTATTGGGATGACTCTTTGCAGCCTTAGGCAGCATGGACTCGTCGAGTCTCATGGCAAAATTTCACTTGTCTGATGTTAAAATCTGCCTACCTTACCATGTAGCCTTATCGATAGATGTCATCCATGGTGGAAAGACCATTGGAAGGGCAATTGTCGACAAGGGTGCTTCTACATGTGTTATGTCCTTGTCTTGTTGGAAAGCTCTTAGATCCCCAGAGCTAGTTTCATCAAACACCCTACTTACTACTTTCAACGGGAGGTCATTCCACTCGCATGGTATCCTACCGAATTTTGAAATTAAGCTGGTAGGGAAAGCAGTGTCTATTGAGGTAGAGGTGATTGATGCACCTTTAGATTATAACTTGCTTTTGGGAAGAAGTTGGACTTATACCATGTCTGCTATTGCATAGGCCGTCTTTCGGGTGGTAGTGTTTTCCACACGAAGGGAAGTTGGTTACTGTTGAACAACTCAATTTTACTCAGATAGGCCGCATGGAGTCTAATGAGTCCACTGTACCATTGGTTGATTAGGTGAAACTTGCTAATGAGAGCTTGGGGGCTAGAATGTATGCATCATTGATGGGAACATTTGATCTTCCAGCCCTGATTAACTATATAGGTTCTACTAGTGTGGGGAAGTCCATAGACAGTTGTTGATAGGACTGATCCTTGGGTTCTCCCTTCCCCCCATGAACTGGAAGTTCCCTTATCAGCAGTGGAAGCAGCTTACCAAGCTATCACTCAAACCACTGTTGATCCCGTTCCAGACCCTCTCACAGCCTCAGAGGACCTGGAAGAATTCTATTTTCCTGCTTGGGCAAAAAACTCTTTGCATTCTACGAACTGTTTAGATATGGTTTTACCTTCTGATGAAGCCATTCTGGAAGCCATGTGTGGACATGATAAGATCTGTGAAGATCTTCATCATCGATCCTATTTTCTTCCAAAGCTAAGCAGGATAGAGAATCAAGAGTTTCATATGAGACTGGAAGACGATGTTGATATACCCATCAATCCCTTACCAAGGGAAGGAATGTTTGTTGAAGGGAATATGGAAAATATTTTTGCTACCATCCCTATCAACATCTCTGTAAATCCTAACATTGTGGAAAATATACATATCGGTGCAAACTACTCTCCTGAGGAGATTGCAATCTATACGTCCTTGTTCAAGGAGTTCCGCAATGTTTTTGCCTGGTCATATGAGGAGATGCTAGGCATTGATCCATCTATAGTCGAGCACGAGATCTGAACATACCCTGACGCTAAACCTGTTTGGCAAAAGTTGAGACCTGTTAACCCGCGTAAAGTGGCGGCAGTGAAGGTTGAAGTGGAAAAACTATTGAAATCTGGTTTTATTTATCCCATAGCTCTGAAGGAATGGGTATCCAACCCTGTTCCTGTTGATAATAAGAAAGGGACCATACAAATCTGTATTGACTTCAGATATTTGAATAAAGCCTATCCTAAGGACAACTATTCCACACCATTTCTAGACCAAATTATTGATGCTTGCGTGGGAAGTGAAGTTTTTTCATTTATGGATGGCTTCTCTGAATATAATCAAATTCAAATAAAACTGGAAGACCAACATAAAACTTCTTTCATTTGTCCTTGGGGTACCTTCGCATACAAAAAAATGCCCTTTGGATTGAAAAATGCAAGGGAAACCTTTCAGTGGGCAATGAATTTTTCCTTCCATGATATTAAAGCCATTGTTGAACCTTACCTTGATGATCTACCTGCGCATTCTTGTAAAAGAATTGATCATCCAGATCACTTGCATCTAATATTTGAATGATGCAGATACTATAAGATTCGCTTGAATCCCCAAAAGTGTGTGTTCTGTGTCAAGTCAGGGAGACTGCTCGAATTCATTGTTTCTAATAGAGGCACTCAGGTGGATCCGTTAAAAGTAGAGGCCATTGTAAATATGCCTCCTCCTAATTCTATCAGGAAACTTCAGAGACTGCAGGGAAAGTCCAATTTTCTTCAATGTTTCATTGTAAACTATGCCACAATTACCAAGGTTTTCATGTGCCTACTAAAATAGGACACCCCATTTGTATGGGATGAAACTGCACAACTCGCTTTCGAGGCATTGAAAAAATCTTTGCTGTCGGCTCCTCTATTGCGTCCACCAGATTACTCTAGGGATTTTATATTGTATCTAGCCTCATTTGAGTCAACCATAGGGGTATTCCTAGTCCAAGAGCACGATAGGCTCCAAGAGCATGTCGTTTACTATCTCAATTGTGCTTTAGTCGGACATGAACTAAGATACTCCCATGTCGAGAAGTTGGCTTTAGCAACTATTTATGTTGTTCAGAGGTTACATCACTACATCCTACTAAGGACTACAAAAGTAGTGGCAGATGTTAATCCTTTTCAATATTTTTTGTCCTGACGGATTGTTGGAGGCAAATTCAACAAATGGATAGTCATTCTCCAAGATTTTGACTTGGATTTCTAAAAAAATCCTCATTTTTTACTGAGCTTATAGTAGAATTTCCAATGGAAGAAGATGTAGCTATTGAAGAAGACTCATTCCCAGATGAGCACATCTTTTTTATTTCCACCTTTGATCCCTGGTATGGAGATATACTTATCTATCTCCAAACTTTGAAGTATCCTGCAGCTTTCTCAAGGAAAGAACGACATAAACTACACCTTCATACCAAGAACTACCTCATCATAAGAGATACTCTATATCGTAGAGGGGTAGATTCCATTTTGCGTCGATGTTTAACCCAAGAGGAAGTGGAGATTGTCCTGAATGATTCCCACAGTGGAGCATGTGGGGTTCATTTATCTGGGTTAGCAACGGCCCAGAATATACTACATGCCGGTTATTTCTGGCCCACGATCTTTAAGGATTGTGTGGAAGCCATGAAGCGCTGTCATCCTTGTCATCTTTACACCAGGACGATGCGGTCACATCCCGCTCCATTATTTCTTGTTGTCTCGGTGGGCCCCTTGATGAAGTGGGGGATTGATTACGTGACGTGTAACCCAGCCTCGGCTGGGGGGCAAAAATATATCATTGTCGTTGTGGATTATTTTTCAAAATGGGTAGAGGCAATGCCCACCTTTAAAGCCGACGGGGAAATCGTAGCTTTTTTCATGTTCAATCAAATTAGAGTATGGTTTGGTATACCCAAGGTGATTGTCACTCACCATGGCATTCATTTTCAAAATAGCATGATGACGAAACTGACCACTATGCTAGGATTCAGACAATAACATTCCTCCTCTTTCTATCCTCAAGCTAATGGTCAGGTTGAGGTTGTTAATAAAACTTTGAAAACTATCCTCAAACGTACTATTAATGCAGCCCATTCAAACTAGCATATCATGCTATACCTTGCTCTTTGGGTGTATCGAACTAATGTAAAAATTGCTACGGGTTTCTCCCCCTTCCAACTCATCCATGGAGTGGAATTCGTTACCCCGGTTGAATGTGAAATCCCATCCTTGAAGATATCAATTCATGTGTTACCTGATACGACGGAGCTTGAAGAACATCTAGTACATTTAGAACATCTTGATGAGCAGCATAGAGATGCACTGAAAGCAAATCAAGCTCACAAAAATAGGGTCAAAAGCCAATATGATAAGTCATTCAAGCCTAGAATTTTCTCTGAGGGGGAACTTGTTTTGCTCTGGGACCAAGACAAAGAACCCCTAGGGGCAGGAAAGTTCAGGTCTATGTAGTTAGGACCTTATGTCATGTTGAAGGTATTAAAGAAGGGCGCATATGAATTAATTGATTTTGATGGGAATAAGCTGCCTGAGCCTAGAAATGGGCTCTACCTGAAAAAGTACTATGCTTAAGCTTAGCACTTTTTCTTGTATTTTATTGTATGTATTTTTTATGTACACTAGTCTATCGGTTTGTGTTTTTTATACCATCTGCTGGTTGTTTCATATGTCTTTCGATAGTTTCATAGGTTTCGTTGATGGCACCAGTTTCCATACTTGTATTCTAGCTTCAGCGGCATGGGTCATTTATTCTCCCTCACGACAGTTAGTTGCCTCAGGAGGTGCTTGCTTAGGTACTGCTTCTAATAATGTCGTTGAGCATAGGGTTGTAATTGAGCTTCTATGGGATTCTTTGTCACATGGTATCACCCAGCTGGAAGCCCAACTAGACTCTCAAATGGTTGTTTCCCAGCTCAATCGAGCTTATCAAGTGCGGAACCCTATTCTATTATGTCAGTTTATGCAAGTTAGGTTATTGGAAAGACATTTTGAGTTCATTACATTCAATCATATTCCAAGGAATCAAAATTCATTAACTGATGCATACGCTCATTACATCTTGGATTGGCATTTAACACATTTTCAATAAAAGTATACAGCATACACATAAAAAACATTTGTAAATAAACCAACAAAATATATGTGTGTGTGTGTGTGTGTGTGTGTGTGTGTGTGTGTGTGTGTGTGTGTGTGTGAATATATGTCCATAGATAGGCCGAGTCTCTAATCCTCAGATCCAGTCATAACTGTATAATATACAAAAAATATACAAAATATGGATCAAAATCCATCAAATGCCCTAGATCTAAGCTGGACCACTCTAGTCCCCCCGTTCTCCCTATACTCTGGCTTTTTCAGCCTCTTCGGCTTCAACAACCTTAACAGCATCTATGTATATCAATACGGCTCTGGCTACCCACCTCAAAAGGCATATCCAAACAGGTGGTACTCCAACCACAAACTCCTACATGATGGCTGGGATATGCTCAATCCGTAAGGTGGGTACTCTCTAGGTAAGCCTGGCCAGCTTCCCCTCAAGAACCCTAATCAGCCCCTGGTCCTCTCCCAGGAAAGGACACACATACATGCATGGATGCCCTTAAGGGCGGACTGGTCCAATATCTGGATTTTGACATGTTTATAGGATTAGAACTCTTATACATATGTATATATCTCTATATTTTAAAATTTCATAAAAATTTGAAAATTTGAAAATAAAAAATTACCTAACTCTCCCCATGCTCCTCCTAGAGGGAGGCTGAGGTCTGGATCACCACGAAAATCCATCACAGCATATGGAAACTACTCCAGTGCTAGAAACTGTCGCTCCCACCAAAAGTAGAAGTCATCATCATATACACTCTGCACTAAGCCACCACCTCCTTGGCAGAGGAAGATATCACCCCATCTACTCATCCTAGGATGACGAGGAGAATGAAATGGTAAGGGTACTGCAGGGCTCAATACTAGCACTCTCCCAAATAAGAAGGCTACTACTATGCTAGAATATCCAAAATTATTTCTCCTTCCTCTCTTGTAGTCAGAGAGTTGTTTCTTCATAATCGGGATCACTCCCGAGCACCAATCATATAGGGCCCCTTGCATACAATTTACTGCTAGTCTCATCTGGTTTTGTGTAGAAAGGTGAAGAGAAGATGATCCTGCAACCCTCACTATGGTACTTGTTAATACCTGTAGAGGAAGATCACGTATGTGTACAATAGGGATACAACTCCCTCTATTATGTGTACCTGGCGTGCAGTATATGTCAATGTAGTTTTGGACACTTAGAGGGTCACCGTCGTGATAGACCGACGATGAAATAGATATCCTCTGAAGTAATCTCCAAGGACTTACCTTGAAGGTCAAACATGCCCAAATCATGATCCCAATAATTTATCATGAACTCTAGCAGGCGGACATTGGCCCGCATAGGTGAAGTACAGAAAAACTTTAACAACCCACTTGAATGTAAAACATTCATAGTGGGGGCATCCTAGAGTGCTTCTTGATCCATATCTTCATGTTTGCTCTCCCTCCACTCAAGCACCATCTTCAAACCTAGTAAAACAAGCATTGCAAACCTTTAGTTTCATGTAAAATTTCAAAAATTTGACCCTACATGCTTTTTATCCACCTCACGCAGTGTACGCGACTATCTATTTAGGCATGTCGCGTTTTGTACGCAACTGTCTTTCGGGAAACCCGCATACAGAACACGTGTACGCGAGTTTCACTATAGCGAACCCGCATACATAATGTTCCTTTGTTGAGGGCGCTCAAAAATATAAAATTAGGGATCAATTTTGAAATTTGCTAGGATCAAATTGAAGAGCTTGGGGTGTGGTATTACCTGACATTTGCGGATTTGGAATTGGTCCACCGGATTTTCCACACCGAGCAACTAAAGGTAGAGGTGAAAACTTGTCTTTTATGGCTAAAAATCTAAATGGTGAGTTTTATTTATGTTTTTGAACTATTTATAGAAATTATATTTCTCAAGTGGGTTTTTTCCCTATAGTTCATAATTCATCAAACTAATACCATCTCTTTTTTCCTTGTAAAAGGTTTATCCTCGTTCTAAGGTGTTTTTTGCTCATATAGGATGGTTTTTCGCCGTTTCCCATGCATTTTGCATCTATACCTACTCCATCTTATACTTAGTAATCAACATTCTAACCACGGACTATGGTATTTTTAACCATTAGATCCTTGTTTTTACCATTGTTCTTCTGTAGATAGGGCCCTCCTCTCATGAGTATCCTCATTTAGAACCTATGTTGTCTTTTGATACTCATGCTGCAACTGTCTTAGGTACAGGGGAATATTTTTAGCTATTTTTCATGCCAAATGGAGCCTCATTTTGGTCTCTTTTTACAAGCTATCCCTTTATAGGACTCCCCGCCCTTATGGAGTTTCTTTAGGCCCAGGTCTAACTCCTTAAAATAGACTTGACTACCGAGTTAACTTGTCCGTTCAAGCTCGTTAAGAATACATGAATGGGCATCCACATTGGTTGTAGGTTATCTCTTTCTCGGACCATGCGGAATAATACGAGAAAGGATCACTCTCTTTTCTATGGAATTGAGAAGAGTATTCTCAGGCATAGGTTTATCACTTTTCTGGACCTGAGGGACTAAAATTACGGAAAAGGAACACCCAGTATGAGCTCAGTTTTCTCTTTTTCATGCTCTGGACCTAAACATGAAAAATATTCCGAGTGTACTTTATGTCTTTGTCATGCTCATTAAACACTAAGAACAAAGCATCAAGTTTATTGTTGTAAGCCCCATTTCTTGTACTCAAATGGATCTTTCCGAGTGATCTTGCTTTCGTTCACACTCGTAAAACTCAAGCTATATGTTGCTCTTGAAGGAGCGTTGGGTAGGTGGTAATTTAACCTTTTTCGGACCTCCCTGACTGAGTACAAAAAAGGTTCATATTTTCTTCTACAGAAGTTAAGAGAGTTCTTCTGTGGTATGTTTTATACTTTTTCGGCCTCGGGAGACTAAATTGGACGAAAAAGGACCCCCCAGAGTCTTCTTTGGAGTTTTCAGACTCTTTAAATGTGAAAACACCAACTGAGCATGTACTAGTTTGGGCTCATAAAATCCACGAATCAGTGACACTATTAAGAAATATTCCCTCTTCTCTTCAAGCTTGTTAAAAAATGAAGAGAGAATCGAGTTGACTTTCCTGGACTCGTTAAAATTTAACAGGGAAGGTAAGAAAGAAGTTTTCTTTTGGTTTTCAGTTAGTGGCAGCATGTCATCCTTGAACATAGCACTCTCTATCTTTTCCGATACCCATGTCTCAGTGTTCACTTTCAGTTCAGCTATTACTTCAAGTTTTTACTCCTCCTCTTGTTAGTTCTACTTGGGGAATCTCTCCTACATGACAGATAAGTCTAGTTGTTCTATCTATAAAGTTAAAAGTTGCCTTGGGTCATCTTTGTGTCATTCTCACTGTTCAACGACTTAACTCAATGTCTGATATATATCCTGATCCCATCATTGTTGTATCTGTTATCATTTGTCTCCCTTCCTTTACCCAGTTCCTAGTCAATCTTATGATCCGTTGGAGGATCTATTGTCTTCCTTATCACAGTATGGTTCTGCATCAACACTTCCTGACGATGAAGACCTAGATTTTCGACGATCGTACCTCAGGATTCACTTTCATTATTGGTGAATTCCTTTGCTTCAGTTGTCGATTATTACCTATTGATTGACAATCTGTTGAATCCGCTCCATGTTCAACTTCAACCTACATTTATTCACGTGGCTTGGATTGTACTGGTTCTTTGGGATTGTTTATGAAGACCTTATTTCCCCATCTATGGACTAAGTTGCACAAGATTATGTTCTATCCATTTACATAGCTTCCATATCTTTGAAGACTCATCATTATTGTATATTGTGGCTTCGATCCACCTTTGTAAAATACGTGGTCTAGTACCCGTACTATATGATGTACTCAAATATTGTAAAGGAGCTAGTGTTCCAGTATATTGAACATAACATCCTCATATATGACTTTGTATATGACATTATTATGTATTGGTTTCAGGTACTATCTATGCTCCATTGGACTTCCAAGTTCTCCAAAGATAATGATTATAATATATTTTGGCCATCGCTTCCCTCTGACCTCACAAATTAGGGAGCATCTGTTATCAACCCAAATGGCACTTCTCCATTCAAGTGCCGACACTTCATATGTTGGTACACAAAAGGACACTTTTGTATTGAAGGTTGCCTAAACACTATAGATGGGCATGACATGGGATGCATTCACTATCCAACCAGCTTGCCATTTTACCTTTCTATATGTTGATTGTTGTACGTGACTATCTCCACAGCAAATCGCATACATACGCGACTATCTTCTTTGACAACTGGCATACTGTACACAACTATTCTCATTGCAACCCGCGTACAGATCTGTACGCGGGTTTCCCTTATAGAAACTCACGTGTTATACGCGGGTTGTCAGTATCAATAGTCATGTACACATCCATTCGACATTAGAAATAATAAAAAGCGATTGATGGATATTAGTTGAGCCTTAAACATTAACCATCTCAACTGTCTCAACCTCATCAACCTTTGAAACTGCTCTATTTTCCAAAGTATAAATAGAGGCCTTGGGGAGGGCATTAATAGAATCAATATTGGAGAGCAAAGTTATGCTGGTGGTATATCTTTAGAATTCTTTGGAGCATCAGAACTCAGAGCCCTTTGGTTGCAGAGGAGTCCTTGTCTCAGGCGTTGGGTTGTACACTTATCTCATTCACTATTGTTAATAAAGAGAATTCTTCTTCCAACTTTGTGTTGAGTCTCTTTCATGTATCATGTTTCATGAATATTTTTTATTAAGCACTCTATATATTGTTCATCTAACCTATCATATATACATGTCTAATATTGTACTTGGATAATTTTCTCTTTGCAGGTGAAGGAGGTGCATCCCTGAAAGCTTTGGAGAGAAGCAGAGCGGGAGAAGAGAAAGCTTGGATCAACCGTCGTTAATCGAGTGAGTTCAACATTTCTTCCTATTCATTTTATGTACTTTAAATCTGATTGTCTGCAAGTTTTAGAAGTACATTGGTAACCCCATACCCTAGGTTACAAGGGTGTTTATTCCTGAACAACACAGAGAGTATCAAATTAAGCTCTCCTCTAAAGAAAAGATTTGGGAAGCGATCTAAGCTACCCAAGTTAAGAGAGAAGACCAATATGTTTTATTTTCTAAATAATTAACATGAACATAAATATTTAATTATGATACCTGGAGACTTGTTTACAGATAGATTAGAAAAATAATTTTCCAATGTTTCACTTTGAAGGAGTTCTCTGAAGCAAACTTGGTTTGGTCCCAGAGAGTAGAAAACCCCCCTAATTCTCCTCATGCACTGAGTGCAATTCCTATGCATGGATTCCATATTGAGTTCATTTTCTGTTGGAGGCTTGATTCCTCCAGTTCCATCTCTTGGAGAAGGAGGATTTATGGATGCTCGTTCGTCATTATGTCTCTGATCACATATTACTTTTTCCTAGAGCCTGGTCCTCTACAATTCGAGGAGATCAACTTCATTACTTACCTTTGGATTGAATGGAGAACCCTTTGGTCCTGTTCGGTCGAGATCTTCCTGAGGTAGATTCTCTAAGAGTGTTCTTTTCCAATAGCTTATAAATGGTGCGTTGGGTTCCTAGATTATTTTCTCTTTCAATATATTCCTCCCTTTTTCCCTATATTTCTTGTGCCCCTTTTAACTTTGGAACTTTGGTTCCAAATCTAAGGGATTCAATTTAGATACTAACAAAGCCATGCCTTTACTTTTAGGATATTTTTTAGGATTTATACTTGAATCTTGTCTCTTGTTTTGTTGCTAAGGGATGTCCATATTGACTTCTAGAGGGATTTCACCTTTTTCCTAAGTTGATTCTACCTGGCTAACCACATTCTGCATTGGTTGAGGTTGATTATTATGCTCTCCCTCTAGGGTTTCTTTATCATCCTCTTGAATTTCTTGTGGATATTCCTCTTCTATTTTGAGACTGTCAAATCTGTTTATCCCATATTCCTCTTTATTCCTCTATGGATACCATCCATTCTGTATATTCCCTACTTCCATGTAGCCTTCCTTTTGGTTCCTTTTTTTGTATTGTTCCCACGATCCACCGTAATCCATTATTCCTCTTGCACCAGACTCCAGATGAGGGGGGGGTATTTCTTGCAATATTTAGCAAAATTTATATATTCATGACAAATCCTACATTTAAAGGGAATCTTCTCATAATCCAGCTCCTGAATGTTATCCCATGAGTCCAATTTTAACTTGATAACTTATGGTAGTCCAATCTCCAGATCCTCTTCTACGTAGATCCTAGCACACAAGAATCGATCCTTGGGTTCTGAATGATCTATATATATCCCCAACATATTTCTAATATCTTTTAGGGATTTTTTATTCCAATAGTGGATCGAAAAATGGGGTATATTCACCCAAAATTTAACCGTAGAAGGACATCTTGTATTGGATCAAAATCCAGAGTCCAACGATTTTGATGGAGCCCTATAGGTCCCATGAAATAGGTTTTGATATAACTAGATCTTGTTCTTAGTTTATCTGTTCTTTTTCTCCTAATTTTCAACCATTGGTTTAAAATGATTTTACATTTTATGTTGATTTTAAGAATTTTTGACAATCAATAATTTTTGTTGGATTTAATGCTTTTAA
>LPNX011144307.1:244290-299429 GCA_001517045.1 Pseudotsuga menziesii
CATGAGCCAATTACTAAATTTAATTGGAGGTTTCAAAGTTTTTATATCAGTATGCCTATGGAGATCAAACCTTCGAAAAAAATTGCTATGGAATATTATGTTATGGCTCAACATTTAGATCTTGTCTTTTTCCTGTTAGAAAGGAAATCATCATCTTTAAGACAATTGTTTGAGGATGCAAAAGGAGTGGAGGAGAACATCCGAGCTTGCAAAATGCTTCAAGGTCAGGCTCATGTTGAAGATATACAAGCTTATGAATAGGAAGATGAACATAGGTATCATTCAGATTTAATATAGTTTTCTTCATCATTTTCAGATTTTCATATGAACAAGGATATAAATCATGCTTCTGTTGATTCTTCATATCAGTTTGCCGACGTTTTAGATGATAATATACTTTCAGTGGATTATAGTAGAAATTTCCTAGCTCTTGCTATGAGATTATCATGTTATGAAGAAGAAGTTGTTGTTCTTCAAGCTCTTACTATTGATATAAGAAATAAGATGCCATTCTTGACTTATGGTCACTTTTAGAATTTTATTTTTTCAAGTTTTGGTCAAGGGTTTTATTTAAAGGTCGAGAAGCAATTTGAATAGCCCTTGGTTTCCATTCTTGAGCCAAAGTTTAAAAAGAACAACAATGAAGAGGAAGAGAATGCTTCACTTTATGACGAATATAATGAAGACATTGAAGTTTTAAATCAGAAATTTCATGATCAGCAGAAACCGATTGTAGGTGAATTATATTCCAAACCTTTTACTGAACAAGAAAAAATTGTGAATTTCTTTGACTCTCAAGTTGATAGTAGCCAGATTGTAGATACTTTGAATGTAATATTAGATGTGTCTAATATCCATGGCTGTGATAACTTTGCTGCTCAAAACCATTATGAAAAATTGCCAATTTTATATGGCTATAAAGAAATACTACAACCATTCTTTCAGTCCTCATTAGTTAAGAAACACTCTTCAGAAATCAGTCAGCTTGGGTTAGTGGAATATATAAAACAGGATGAGCTCAACAGAGTCAAAGATTTTATATATTTTTATCTTATTGCATTATCTCATGGTGTATTGAGAATTGAGGACACCCATTCGCAGTCCATTCTTTTTTAACAACATGAACGAATAATTTTGCATGAGTTTCATGATCCCGTGGCTTCTTGGATGGAGTTGTATTTTTCAAAGGATTCTAATCCTCCAGCTTTTGGCATACTTCCAATTTTCAGTCATAAGTATCAGCTGCCTACAGACTCTTTATTGAATTTATCACATCTTTTGTGGGTCTTCTCAAATAGTAACATGCATGGAATTATGATTCTCAGTCAAACGGTTTCTTGGCTTCACTGGAAGTATGATTACACTTGATTGGGTTGTTTCCTACGATTAGAAGTAGGAGTAAATAGCAGAATATGCTCACTATACAAGCATGTGGATTCTTTTCAGTATGCTGGTTTGTAGCAGTACTTTGTCATTTCAGAGGTATGTCTTCAAAGTTTGAGAAAGTTGCAGATATTTGGTAAATGACTCCATCACCCAATGAATAAGGCACAAGGTCTACATATTCTTGAAGACTCACAATGAGGACTTCATCCCGCCACAAGAGCTAGATGTTATAACTGGATGTTGTTCTTATTTTATCAGTTCTTTTTGTCCTAATTTTCAACCGTTGGTTTAAAATAATTTTACTTTTTATGTTGATTTTAAGAATTTTTGACAATCAGTAATTTTTGTTGGATTTAATGCTTTTAATGGTTGAATTATTTCATTATTTTAGTTTTAAGGTTTGTCTTTTGGGCTTATTATTTAATATGTATATCTTTAAGCTTTCAAAAAATTATAATAATAAAAGTTTATTCCAAGTTTTTCTTTATACTTTAAACCTCATTTTTGAGACCTTTGTCAAATATTTTCAAGAGGAGATTCCTGTAGCAGCTCTGTTTTTCCTGTTTTTTTCATTATTATTGGGAGCAGATTACAAGGTGATGGAAATGAATTCTAGAAAAAAAAAAGAGGTTTTTGTCCACAACATATTCATTCCCAAAAACATCTCTCAATTTTCAACATCTGTTATCGTTTGAGAGATTCGAATTCATCTTTGTGGCCTATTTTCAGGGTTTGAATTATTTAATAATTTCCTGTTTTAGTGACAAACTCCCAGCACGTATTTCGATCAATTGAAGCCGAATTGTTAAAACCCAAGATAGGTTTTTGTTCATAACAGAATCATTTAAACAAACCTCTCTCCGTTTTTGTACAGGTGTCCTGGATTGAGAGATATGAAGGCGTCTTTCAGACCCAAATTTTAAGAAATTCGCCAAATTTCCCCAAATCCGATTTGATATTTTTGGGTTAATTGTCTTCAAATATTTTGAGTTATCATGCAAATAATTGATGTAAATATTTCAAATTTTGACCTAGAAGGTAGTTACGAAACTAATTTACCTTTGTAATGATAAGAGGAAGACAAACATACAGTTTTGAGGTTGGAATTTTCACTCAAGGAGAGGCTTTTGGAGCTTTGATATCTCAAGCTAGCACTTATAACTCTTATGTAAGTGGATGACTGTTATTTGTTATATAGAAATTGATAATCCTTTTTACCTGTCATGTTGTTTCATTTCTGATCTAGTTGATTGCTCAGTCTACAATTTCATTTCTTGTTTAAAGGTTTTATTCATGTAAATGCTTGTAGCCTGTGGGTGGAATTAGTATTTCATGTGTAATGCTTATGGCTTATTGGGATGTATTTGATCCCCAATTTATCTAATCTATGCATGATTCAGTTTTGTATTAGCTTGTGAATGTTTATTACCTCCTTGCTTATGAATTTTTAAACCAAAACCATAAAAAACCAATTTTATTCTATTTCCTTTTTAGATTGTGTTAGCTTGTTCTTGTGGTAGTCTAGGAACAATTTCTAGCACTAACATCTTTGGCGCCATTGTTGGGGATGAAAATGAAGATTATTTTCCACAGGAATAACCACAATGACATAGATCTGACTCTTGATGGGAGACAAGAGAAGGACATAGAGATAAACTGCAATCATCTACCTAGCGACTCCACGATTAAAGATTCCACTGTAAGGATAATTTTATTGACAGAAAAATGAAGAAGCCAAATGGAAATACTGTGTATCAGCTTGTTACTTTCCTCCATGAGGTTTTGCTCTTATTCATTAGTTCTTTCCTGTCTTTGCCATTGCATGTCAAAAGAATTATTTTTTGTTTTGTCTATTCCGATGATCATAAACATTCAGGTACATATCCCTCTTTGGAAGAAGAAATTATGCATTCTTCTTGTTTTATTGATGTTGATCCTATTCCTTCATTTGAAATACATGTGCAACATGATATACATATACCCATATCTCTTGAACTTGATTATTCTGGTCAGCTTGTAGACAATAAAGCTGAACCATTACCTTCTATCATCACTACCGAAACTTGTGAACAGTTTTTTGAGCCTCATTTTCAACTCACAGATTTTCAGTCTAGACTTAGATAGAAGATGTTTAAACCTCTTAGGCTGCCATCTCTCTTACATCCTTATACTTCCTACTTTGTTGAATATCTTCCCCATTTTACTGGAAAAGACCATATTACAGCAAAGAAGCATTTAGGATATTTTCATAATTTCATTCATAATTTTGAAATCATGCATGAGGATGTTGTCATGAGGTTATTTTCGAAATCATTTGCTGGAGATGTTGGGTTTTGGTTCTGAAATTTAAAAGCTGATTCAATTGGATCGTGGGAAGAGTTACATGATGTATTTTTGAAGTATTGGGGTAAGAATAAATCTTTTTTTTTTAACAGAAACTAAAAAAAAAAATTGTTTGATTAAAAAAGGCTGTAGCCCAGCTAGGCGTACAAAGAGGAATTCTGAAAAAGAATACTGATGTCCTCTATTAGAACAGTTAGCCTTCTTAAAAGTGCTTTGAGAAGTGAATCCCAAATTATTCTGATGCTATTTCAAGAAAATCACTGCTTGCAAGAGTAGACTCTCACAAATTGAGAGCAGAGAAGAATACAGAAACAAAACATTAAACAGGCGGAGAGGAGTGCCCCTTAATGAAAGGATCCAATTTCTTGTGGGAGCTCGCGCTGATGTTTGAGGCTGCTTCCTTTTCTCTACGTTCTTTATTTGTCTTTCGTCCTCTCATGAGGGGAGGATAAGGAGCTGAAACGTCTTCAGAGTCGGAGGTTCCCTCTGACGAAGGGATCAAGGATGCCGGTCCTGCCTAGGCTGAAGTCTCACGGATCAAAACGCTAGGATATTTCTTTGAACCTGGAGAAGCCGGTTTTGGAGAAACTTGTTCAGCTACCTCCACAAAGCCAATGGGGCTAGAGTTGCCCTGATCCTGGATAGCTGCAACTTCAGGTTCTTGTGCTTCATCTTCTTGGAGTACTGCAAAACTATTTTTGTTTTCTGGCCATGGAGCATATACAAGAGGAGAATGATCTACCTTTTGCTGATATGCTTGAGGATCCTTTCATCAGGGAGGACGGCGTTGATTGGAAACTGTCTGGAACTCTGTATCGTTGGGAGCTGGGGGATTTGCTGGTTTCTGTGGTTCTGCGAGCTTGGGGAAGCTTTTAGCGAAGTGGCCGTATACATGACAAAAGTTGCATTTGAAGGGGATCTGCGCATAATCCATCTCTTGAATGTGGCTCCATTCTCCTAAAGTGAACTTTAGGGCCTCCAGAAGCCCTTTCTCTAGATTCACCTCTATGCAGATACGGGCACATCTGTACTGACCCCCTTTTGGTTCTGCAGTATCTAGATAGCGGCCTAGCTTATTACCAATGTCAATCAGAGTACTTTTCCCCCAAAGATGAAGAGGGAGGTTAGGGAGTCTTACCCATACTGGAGCGGCAGTGATCTATGCTTCTGGGTTAAACCCAGAGACCAAGGGGCTAAGAACAGACCTCTCGAGCCCATGAAGAAAGGGCCCGAATGAAAAACAAGGTCTCTTTCTTCTTTATTTGAGAATAGGAATACAAAAAACCCTCGTCCAGCTTCAAAGAGAGAGACCTGTCCTTGCAGAAGAGGGCTCCAATATTCTGCAATCCAAATCTCCACCGCATTAGGGCTGAGCCACAACCCTGTGAACTTGCCAATGAGGGCTTGCTCAGAGAGGATGAGAGCTTTCTGGCATGGATCCGAAGGAGAGAGCTCTAGAGAAGGGATCTCGTCCATCTTTTTCACGAACTTGGAGGAAGAATGAGAAGCTGCTTGGGGAGCGACAGCTTGAACAAGGGCCTTGAAGGCAGCGAGCTAGGCATGAGAGCCCATGTCCTGAGAGAACTCCACGCTAAAAAAATGGCAGCAAAACCCCACACTGAAAAAAAAAAAAAAAAAACAGCAGCAAAACCCCGCACTGAGGACGAGGATCAAATCCTGCGATCCAGCCAAGCTTGGTTCTGCGCTGGAGAGGAGGCGGCAGCTAGGGAAACCCTAGCCATGGTTCAGGCGCTCCGCCGTTCCGTTCTCCATCTCGCCTCGTAACCTTGATCCTAGGGTAAGAATAAATCTTATGATCAATTTCTTTTCAAATTTTATAGTTTGAAAAGGGAGAATGATGAGCCAATTACTAAATTTAATTGGAGGTTTTAAATTTTTTATATCAGTATGCCTACGGAGATTAGACCTTCGTAAAAAATCGCTATGGTATATTATGTTATGGCTCAACATTTAGATCTTGTCTTTTTCCTGTTAGAAAGGAAATCATCATCTTTAAGACAATTGTTTGAGGATGCAAAAGGAGTGGAGGAGAACATCTGAGCTTGCAAAATGCTTCGAGATCAGGCTCATGTTGAAGATATACAAGCTTATGAACAGGAAGATGAACATAGGTATCATTCAGGTTTAATACAGTTTTCTTCATCATTTTCAAATTTTCATATGAACAAGGATATAAATGATGCTTGTGTTGATTCTTCATATTAGTTTGCTGACGTTTTAGATGATAATATACTTTTAGTGGATTATAGTAGAAATTTCTTAGTTCCTGCTATGAGATTAGCATGTTATGAAGAAGAAGTTGCTTCTCTTCAACCTGTTACTATTGATATAAGAAATAAGCTGCCATTCTTGACTTATGGTCAGTTTCAAAATTTTATTTGTTCAAGTTTTGGTCAAGGGTTTTATTTAAAGGTCGAGAAGCAGTTTGAAGAGCCCTTGGTTTCCATTCTTGAGCCAAAGTTTAAAAAGAACAGCAATAGAGAGGAAGAGAATGCTTCACTTTATGATAAATATAATGAATACATTGAAGTTTTAAATCAGAAATTTCATGATCAACAGAAACCGATTGTAGGTGAATTATATTCCAAACTTTTTAATAAACAAGAAAAAATTGTGAATTGCTTTGACTCGCAAATTGATAGGAGCCAGACTGTAGATACTTTGAATGTAATATTAGATGTGTCTAATATCCATCGCTGTGATAACTTTGCTTCTCAAAACCATTATGAAAAAATCCAATTTTATATGGATATAAATAAATACTACAACCATTCTTTATGTCCTCATTAGTTAAGTAGCACTCTTCAGAAATCAGTCATCTTGGGTTAGTGGAAGATATAAAATAGGGTGAGCTCAACAGAGTCGCATATTTTATATATTTTTCTCTTATTGCATTATCTCATGGAGTCTTGAGAATTGAGGACACCCATTTGTAGTTCATTCTTTTTGAACAACATGAAGGAATAATTTTGCATGATTTTCATGATCACGTGGCTTCTTGGATGGAGTTGTATTTTTCAAAGGTTTCTAATGCTCCAGCTTTTGGCATAGTTCATATTTTCAATAATAAGTATCATCTTTGTACAGACTCTTTATTGAATTTATCACATCTTTTGTGCGTCTTCTCAAACAGTAGCATGCATGGAATTATGATTCTCAGTCAAACGGTTTCTTGGCTTCACTAGAAGTATGATTACACTTGATTGGGTTGTTTCCTCTGATTAGAAGTAGGAGTAAATAGCAAAATAAGATCACTATACAAGCATGTAGATTATTTTCAGTATGTTGGTTTGTAGTAGTATTTTGTCATTTCAGAGGTATGTCTTTAGAGTTTGAGAAAGTTGAAGATATTTGGTAAATGACTCCATCTCCCAATGAATAAGGCATAGGGTCTACAGGTTCTTGAAGACTCACAAGGAGGACTTCATCCCACCACAAGAGCAGATGTTATAACAAGATCTTGTTCTTTTTTTATCTATTCTTTTTGTCCTAATTTTCAACCGCTAGTTTAAAATGATTTTACATTTTATGTTGATTTTAAGAATTTTTGACAATCAGTATTTTTTGTTGAATTTAATGCTTTTAATGGTTGAATTATTTCATTATTTTAGTTTTAAGGTTTATCTTTTGGGCTTATTAATTAATATGTATATCTTTAAGCTTTCAAAAACTTATAATAACAATTTATTCCAAGTTTTGCTTTATAATTTAACCCTCATTTTTTAGTCCTTTTTCAAATATTTTCAAGAGGAGATTCTTGTAGCAGCATAGTTTTTCTTGTTTTTGTCATTATCATTGGGAGCATATTACGAGGTGATGGAAATGAATTATGGAAAACAAAAAGAGGATTTTGTCCACAACAGAGTCATTCAAAAAAACATCTCTCATTTTTTCAACATCTGTTATCGTTTGATAGATTCGAATTCATCTTTGCAGCCTATTTTCAGGGTTTGAATTATTTAATAATTTCTTGTTTTAGTCACAAATTTCCAGCACTTATTATGATCAATTTAAGGGGAATTTTTAAAAACAAAGAGAGGTTTTTGTTCATAACAAAATCATTTAAACTAACCTCTCTCATGTTTTGCACAAGTGTCCCGAATTGAGAGATATGAAGGCGTCTTTGAGACCCAAATTTTCAGAAATTCTCCAAATTTCCCCAAATCCGATTTATTATTTTTGGGTTAATTGTCTTTAAATATTTTGAGTTATCATGTAACTAATTGATGTAACTATTTCAAATTTCTACCTAGAAGTTAGTTATGGAACTACTTTACCTTTGTAATGATAAAAGGAAGACAAACATACAGTTTTGAGGTTGGAATTTTCACTTAAGGAGAGGCTTTTGGAGCCTTGATATCTCAAGCTAGCACTTATAGCTCTTATGTAAGTGGATGAATGTTATTGATTATATATAAAATGATAATCCTTTTTACCTGTCATTTTGTTTCATTTCTGATCTGGTTGATTGCTCAGTCTACAATTTCATTTCTTGTTTAAAGGTTTTATTCGTGTAAATGCTTGTGGCCTGTGGGTGGATTAGTATTTCATGTGTAATTTTTATGGCTTATTGGGATGTATTTGATCCCCAGTTTATCTAACTTGTGCATGATTCAGTTTTGTATTAGCTTGTGAATGTTTATTACCTCCTTGCTTATGAATTTTTAAACCAAAACCCTAAAAAACCAATTTTATTCTATTTCTTTTTGAGATTGTGTTAGCTTGTTCTTGTGGTAGTCTAGGAACAATTTATAGCACTAAAAGGTTCCATTTCTAAAGATAAAATATTGATTTAATTTCTTATCAAAATGGAATATGAAGAAGCCTTTACCCATAAATAATATCTTTAGTTCCCCTTGGATCAGAGGCTTCCAATTTTTGTGCACCTAGGATTATACATATTTAGGTGATGACTACAGTCCTAAAAATTTCTCGATAAATATCTTTTATGCTAGGGATATAACAACCTTGTGATATCATCATCTTGGCAGTGTAACCTCCGTCATATGGTCCAACTTTTTAACAAATCAATCCTGAGAGGGCGAGGGGAGATTATTTCCCTACACCTCCACCAACCTCCAAAATGCCACCATCTCTTGAGATAGATGTGTGGGGATATCCTCCCCCATGAATCCATGACTAAAACACTCAAACCCTAAGTCTCATGCATCATAGTCCCATCTCCTCAAAAATTAACAAACTTGTAATTTGTTTTTCGAGAAAACCACTCTTATAGAAGAGAAAGATATCCTTTCAATGGTAAATGAGAAAGAACCTAAAGGCTTGAAATAATGACATCGGTTGACTGTATTAGGAAATATGACAAATAAAAGGAGAATGAATACAAATAGATGTTCGATTCAAATGCGCAACCTGTGATCAATGATCCTGAATTTTTCAACACCTATGTTGAGGAAATACCCAAAGGGATGAAAAGGAAATCGACATTTTATGAGCTCCCATATTGGGTACATCTTAAGATTTTCCACTTACTAGATCCCATGGATTTATTTAAAAATGTTTCACGTTCTTTGTGGCATAACATATCATAAAAAAAGTGACAAGATGGTTGTCTGAAAAAATATTATTTCTTCAAATACTAAAAAGAAGCATTGGGCAAGACAAGAAAATAGAGGAGAGGTTGGCCCCTCTTTTTCATTTAAAAAAGGAGATAACCAATGGATTTTGATGAAAGATGATCTTAATTTAGAAAAGAAAGTTATATTGGGCATGAAGGATGGTGGATTAATTTCTTATTAAAACAATCATTTCTCAACATAAATTATCAATCCAGGGTAATGTCTATTTATTTCAAGGTTATCATGCAAAATATATGCATGCCCCAATTTCCTCTTGTAGCATTGGTAATATATTATGCATTGCAGTAAAATAAACCAATTCACTCTTGCAAAAAAATATGAAAATCAATTTTCACAGTTGGTAGGCAGAACATGAGGATTCTCCACTTAATTAGCTACGATTACCCCTTAACATCACGCGTTGATTGGACAGTATTTCATAAAACAAACTTGCAGAAATAAACACACTAACACTTTCAAAAAAGTAAATCACACTTGTGAGAAAGTAGATCACAATTGCGGAAAGAAAATCAAAATATGGAAAGTAAATCACGCTATGGCTAAAATTGAAACACACCCATTCCAACAAAAAAATAAATCACATTATGGCTGCAGCCACACTAAACTATGGAATTATTCACACTTGCTTAATTAAAAAACTTGAATTAAAGATACATCTACAGAAATAAATTAATTAAACTAAAATGCATTATGTGCTAAGCAATAAGAAGAAGTTAGTCTAGTTACAAATTAGAGAAATTAAGAATTACAATCTACATTAACAAAAGAGATAAATTGAAGAACTACAATCTATCTTACAAAAGAGATTAAAAGAAATATAATTCTTATTCCATCATAATTTGGACTTGTTTCTGTAAGAGTACTCCCCTTGGAATGGAGAAGGAGCTCTAATTTATACATGACTTTTTCATAACAAATAATAAATGAAGATCCAAAATATCCTCATCAAATTACTAATAAGTTGGATCTCAAAATCAACTCAAATATTCTCCAAGCTCTTATCAACACTAATCAAACTAATATTATCCATGGTTCCAAGATTATATACTTATCCAAAATGATTGGTAATGATCCAGATTTATGAAAAAACTTGATGTTTGAAGAAGGATTTTCATGGATGAATAAATTCGTACGAAATTGTTTCAACAGCAGTAAAACACTAATTTCTAAAAAAGTATGATATGGGGTTTTGATATATTTTGAGGATAGGTTGATATTGAATTATTGATTCCTTGTATGAAAAATATTACGTACCCACTTCGTAGATATTCTGTAGCATAACTTTATTAGCAACTGTCATGAAGTAACAACAATTGGCCTGAAACTGGTTCTGCAAAATCATCAAACTCATCCATGTTTCAAAGATAAATGCAAAATGTGTTTTTTTTACAATATTTAATCATAATTCGCATGATCACATACTAAGGAAATGGAAATGGAAACCACCTTAGGTATAAATCTCACACATAAGCATAAAAATGGATTAATAAGCGTTAACACAAGTTCATGGGAACACAAGAAGGGATTGAAAGTAGGGAAAAGATATTGTAAAAAAATAAAAATTCCATGGTCCAACAAAGGAACCTTATTTTTATGGGTCTACTCTACGATGCTAATTCACTACAGATGAAAAGTTGTCGAGTTTGAAATTACATGAACATATAAACCTTTTAAGGATAAGTATAATGTCAAAAATTGTTTTTACTTTTTATTTATATCTTTTACCACAATTTAAAATACAATTAAATTTTTGTGTTTACTTTGTAGTGTCATGATCTGTTGTTCATGCATGCGTGTGTGAGCCATGGATTTTTTTATGACATGCAGGGTGCCATATCTAAACTATTTGCACTTGTATGGTCGATCACATTAAAGGAAATTTACATCCCTAACATTCCACAGTGGCGTCAAGAGATAGCTCAGATTGTTTGTAAGTTTAAAAAGGAACTCTCATCAATTTTTGTAGACTTCCAGGTTCATCTTCTAATTCACCTAATCGATGAGTCTGAATTACTCGAGGTCGTCTCATGTCATTTGATTTTCTTCTTGGATAGGTTCATGAAAAAAGTGAAGGTATTTGTTCGACAAAAGGAGCAACCCGAGGGGTATGCTAGAAAATTATATGCCAATAATTTCCCAATATCCAATTGTCAACCTAGGATGTAAAATTATGATAGATGGACACTATTTGTGCCTTCTAATAAACCTTTAAATTAAAACCTAATGCTCCAGAAATAAAATTCATCCACAAAAAACAACTCAAATGCCAATCAAAGTATAAGATGCATTCAATCCAGGTGATCCTTGGCAATTGTCTAGGTACTGATAATCTTTCTGCAGCTATACTGCTTATCAATACAAAGCTTCATTGATCAAATGTGAAATCTTATGACTTTGGTAATGAAAAATAATTCACATTAAAAGAAACGACAATTCTGTTTACTCTATCTGTAACTGGTCTCGACCAAGTGTAGGTTCTATTGATATCACATAGACAAGTACTATGCACAGTAGTATAGTGCTATGTATATTGTCAAGTCCTTTTGTTTTAACTAAAAATCAATCCGATCAAAATCTTAAAACTAGGAGCTCAAAAGAATTTAAGTTATCCTAATATTAATTCTAGAAGATACTAACAATATTCAGGTCTAACTAGTGTGCACACAATATAATGTTGTAAACCCAATTCTGATCATAAAACAATTTACAAGATGTTATCCTTTCAGTGATAAAATCAATTTCAAAATTATAAATCACACACACTTTAAATAACCTTTATGCAATAAATATTAGATCTAATCAACAAAAAAAATAAAGATACTTACAGAAAATCACAACTAGTAGTTCGGTATCTCTTGAAGGGGGTCCTTCCTTAACAATATACAGACTACAAATCACAGATAATTAAAATTTCAGAGCATCAAAGCATTAGAGGACCATTAAACATTCAATGAATGCAACAGATGCACACAACAATATTTGAGTTATTTGATATTATTGTCTAATCCATACAAGTTACAACATATTATTTATACATATTACATCCATTGTACATTATCAAATAAGATCTACAAATGGATAATTCACAATTTAAAAATTTAGAAAAAATCCCCCAAATAAGGAAATTCATCATCTTGGGCAAAAGTTGAATTATTCCACCTATGATATCTCTCTATATGTTTCGAATATTGAGAAACTGATTTATCTTGAACCAATTTTCCATACCGGGGGAAAATTCCATGTCGCGTATTTTTTATATTCTCCTACATCTACACGTAAATGAAGGTGCATGTTGGAAGTTTAAAAAGTTGTTGCTAAAAATATACATCTGACTGGAATATTGAAAAGGGATTAAAACTTTTCATGTGTGAGTTGGGTGCGATCCAATGAACATAGAACCATGTTGGAGTTTTCCTTGACCAAGTCCAAGTAGTGAATTTTCATTTGGAAACCATAAACCATCTTGAACTATTCCAATTGCAAGTTTTCTGGAAAACTTGTAAGCACTGAGAAAAACTTGTAATTACAGATTTTACAAGTTTTTTTTGGAAAAAACTTCTAAATAACAGTTAGTTACCATTTTTCATTATTAAAACCTACTCGATCATGTAAATATCAGGAACGTAGCAATATATTGACCTTAAATACCTTTAAAAACATAATCACGAGTGTTTTGAGGTTTAGAATGGAAAAAAAGAAAAAGTCTACTAACACAAGTAATCATAACAACTAATAGAATGAGTCAATTTGGAGGCTTAACATCCCCCCCCCAGATTTCATATGGCATGTCATCATGCCATCAATTGATTATGAAATTGTGTCTAGATGTAAGAGGTACGACCATCCATTATCTTAGCATGCAGACCCAAATTCCTGTCAACCTTTTCCATATAGCAGTTTTGTCATGTTCATTCCATTGATCAACGACTCTGTAAACCTTGATACTGTACTGAAGTGATGGAAAAAAAATTCCCAACCCCGACCATTGTGTGCCAGGTCCTCTCCTGAATTAAGGATATCCTAGAGGATGCATGAGCTATAATGGAACTGTAAGTATGTTTTATCATTTCCTAAAGCACTTTCAATTTTGATATTCCCAAATTCTCACAGAGCTACCCCTTTTGTTTGAATATGGATATTTTTAGTTGTTCCTTGTCTATCAATGATTATTGAACAATCCAACAAGCATATGATTCCCCCTTCATGAAAAAAATATACTTTTTGATAGTGACGGATATGAAAGAGAAAACATGAAAGTCACCACCCCATAGGTTTGGACCCCACACTATTTCAACTGCTAAGAATATTTTGAATGAGTATAATTCACACGACGTGTACACTTGAAAGAGTATAATCTTGAGTATAATAAATATTGTGATTTGATTTTTCAAATTTCAAATTTTGTTCCTCCACCTTTTTTTTTGCAGTAGGATATTTGTGTACCATTCCTCTTGAATATTCAAATTATATTGTTGCTTATATATCAGATAAAGAATCCTCCCCTAATTGATTAAATTGATTTTAATAGATTCCCAAGGCCACTATATTTGTTTTTATATCATCCAAGATTTCATTAACATATTGGTAAACATTCCTTCTTTCTGTTATTCCATGCCTTTTGCTTCATGGGGAGTCAGAACAGTTTCAACTATACATGCTAAGAGATATAACCTTGTAGTTTAAGTATGTATTGTTCTCTGTTGCTTTTTCCTTTGTCTATAAGACTCATTTTCAACCCTAAGCTTTTTGATTACTTGTTTGAAGTGTTGCGACTAAAACTGTATACATTTGTTGGTTTCCCTAAGCTCTGCACTATTTTATCCAAGTATTTGGTTTTCACTTTTAGATTGCTTTCTAAAACTCCCATTTCCTTAATTTACTGCTTCAATTTCTTAATTTTTCTATATTTCCTCTACAGTTATATGTGGGATGAAATATTACCACAACAGGAGACACTAGAATCGACATCAATGGATATCCTTCTTAAATAAATTGAGACCGTGAATTTCTATATTTTTCAAGCTCCTTTAAACCAATAATTTTATTAGTGAATGATGGTATAGACTGCTACATTAATTATGTGCATGTCATTTACCCCCTATTGTGATCTTATATAAACTCTTACAAAAGAAATAAGGCAGATTAAGAGTTTTGTTTTCTAGAAGGTGAAGTAAACAAACTAATATGATGTGTAAAAATAATATTGTAACACCCTTGAAGACCTCATTCTCTATATGTTCTAGCTCCAATTTGGTGGAGAGTGAGTGTTTTCAACCAAGGATTTCCAAGATGTACTTCTATAACTCGATGAATATTTGAATTGTAGCATACCACAAACAGATCCACCGTTTTAGGTAAAAAAATATTCCTTATCTTAGTAACCAATCTTTAATTTATCCACTTCCCTCACATTGTCATGCTAGAATATTAAAAATAAGGAGGAACATAAGCTAGTCCACGTAATGTTGGAGAAAACCAATGTGTTAATTTTTTATTTGCGGGGCTGCAGGTACCAAAAAATTCCGCAAAAAATATAAAAACTGGAAAACTTGTAAAGGCTCTTTTAAATCCTTCAATGTCATTTGGTGATGATGCCAACATGCTTCACCATGTTTCCAATGAATGGTAGGCTTCAAAAATTAACTCAATTACTAGTAGTTTAAATTGTAGTGAATCAGACCAAGGTGACGAAATATGATAACAACGATAGATGAAAAATAACTAACGTGTTTGGGAGAAGTTTTAATTTGGATAATATTATGGAAGTCGATGCCATATTTAGGAAATCATGACATATAATGGGAGGTCAAATCATAACATTGAAAAATATATGATTAATATGATAGGTGAAAATTTTGGGTTAATGATGGTAGGTTATGATATAACAACGAATTTTGGGAATGATAACTAATAATAACATGTCAAGGTCATTATGATTGTGCTCTTGAATATTCACAAAAATTGAGCAAGTATTACATACCTTGGTAACTTACAAATACTTTTCGTAGAGGTATGACATATTTTTTGTCTTTGATATGTATTTTGATGTTGCTAACTTCCTGAACTAGGCCGTTGATGACAAAACACTCATGGTTGAATGTTGATTAAAGGTGAAGATGCTAAAACAAATATGAATATGATGGAAGAATCTGAAGGTGGTGGCAGCCACTTTCCCCCCAGCATAAGGGTTTGCATGCTCTCATTCAAATGAGGTGATCTGACTGCAAACATGCCTTAATACAAGTATTTTTTGGTAGTGTCCTCAAATTACAAGATTTTCAGAAAACTTGTAAATTTGTGAATCCTTTAACAAACTTGTAATTCCTGCTACAAACTTGTAATTCCTACTGAATCTTCAACCCAAACCCATTCTCGGTACAAATTCCTCCCTATGAATGGATTTTCTCATGTCAAATAGAAAGGAAATTAACTCGATTTCCAACCAATGATGTGATTTGTTAACCAATGCGAGATATTCTTTCGTTGATGTTATAGATATCAAGTTACCTAAGTACATTATGTTTCATGTGAATAAAATGAGTTGTTGTTGAACATCAACATAATTCTCCAATTAAGAGACATTAAGGAATTCTGATTTCTTGGTGATGAGATAACCTACCATTAATGAATGCAGGCCTCAAAATACTCTAAATATATCTAGCTCTGATCCCAAATAAGGTGCTGGTGTCAATGGGACAAATATTTATGAAAGGAATACCTTAAGAAATCCTCCATCATTCAACATGATAAAAAACCAATAATGATTTTGGAAAAAAACTTGTAGAAGATACTTCCAACTTTTATTTGGAATCTAGCCAACCAGTTGTCTGATTTTCTAGCTAGAATCCTTCTATGTTGTGCTAGACAAACCGATTTTCACAACAAAACTTATTTTGATCTTTACTTTTTTATTCATTTATTTGTTTGCAGCACATCATCCTATCCTACTTGAAGAAAATAAAATCTCCTTCAAGTGTAGGAGTGCTTCCAGTGCAACCATGTGTGTAACATATGTACAAATACTTTCATACTTGGATATGGAATATAAAATTTGGTGTATACCATAGTGTGAGGAATCAAATACTTTGATAATGATTCCAAGAAGTTATGAATAATGAAGGATTGGTGTGAGCTAATAGTTGTCTGAAACCAACATTCAATGAATTCAAGATGCTCCCGGTTCACTTGTTCATTCGAATCACTCTGCATGTTCTCTTCTTCCATGCCATGTAGATATTTTATTGTTATATGATTAGCCTTTGGTGTGCATAAAGGATCTTCTTCTAGGCATGTCAGGAATTCCTCACTCTCAAGTTCCAATGGTTGTTCTCTATCCAATTTGGTACATTATTCCTTGGTCTCATCTCATTGTTGTTGGGATTCTTCCTCTTTTATATCTTCTTGGTGTGAGAATTTCATCACAAAATAGATCTAGGAGCTAGAACAATTTCATCATCAAAGTGTTTGACAAAATATGCAAGAGAAAATAAAGAGACATAAAATAGCTAGAAGAGCACATGTGAAAGGTGCTAAATTACTCATCATATTATTATTATACATCATTTATAATACATTGGACAAATTCGAGTGGCTCTAGAAGCCGATTGGAGTTGTACATGTGTCAAGGTGAGAAATGACCTCAATCCCCCCTAGGTGTACCAATGGAGACCCAACTCATCCCAAACAATCATGAATCCTCATGCGAACATTGGTGAGGTGTGCTGGGTCATTAATGAGTCCTAGACAAGTGTGGGTGAGAATATTGAGGTGAGTGGGGTGATCTAGGTGGCAATAAATTCTCCTAGGAGAGCTAAAACAAGACAAATACACCACTAGCGCACTTGGTCAATCCTGGACCCCACAAATCAAGGTGGTAGCATCCCAATGCATTAATGAGGGAGCACATGGGCTGGGTTGATGAAACTAGGGAGTTGTTGTAGGTGTGAACAAGCCAAAATAACCAGATATTTAGAAGGTAGCGAATTGTAGAAGGTATAGCTAGACACATAGTTCCATAGTCTCCATCATTGTCATTAAGCCAAGCATCCTTCTCTTGACAAGACTCTAGTTCTCTCACAACACCAATGGACACATCATAGAGACATTTCCTCTTGAGATATGCACACATATTTGATTTCCATTCATAATAGTTGAATGGGGAAAGGAGAGGAATAGCTTTCAAATCCATGAAGTTGTTGTAAAAACATGCAATGAAAAAAACTCACATAAACTGGAAATATGCCCTAAACATAAAATCTACCTCACAAGTTTTATTGCATCTCCAATAAGATCTGATACCATGTGAGAATTGCATATCAAACTAGATCTAGGAGCTAGAACAATTTCACCATCAAAGTGTTTGACATAAGATGCAAGAGAAAACAAAGAGACAGAAAACTTGGAACAACACATGTAAAAGGTGCTAAATTACTAATCATATTATTATCATACATCATTTATAATACATTGGACAATTTCAAGTGGATCTGGAATCCAATTGGAGTTGTACATGTGTCAAGGTGATAAATGACCTCAACCCCCCCAGGTGGACCAATGGAGACCCAACTCAGCCCAAACAGTCATGAATCCTCATGTGAACATTGGTGAGGTGTGTTGGGTCATTAATGAGTCCTAGAAAAGTGTGGGTGAAAATATTGAAGTGAGTGGGGCGCTCTATGTGGCAATAAATGCTTGTGGGAGAGATAAAACAGGACAAATACACCACCAGCATACTTGGTCAATCCTGGACCCCAAAAATCAAGGAGGTATCACCCCAATGCATTAATTAAGGAGCACATGGGATGGGTTGACCAAAATAGGGCATTGTTGTAGGTGTGAACATGCCAAAATAACTAGATATTTAGCAGAATTAACTCTCCTAAGTCTAAACCATAGGATATCATTGCTTGTGGCCAAATAAACTTAGCCTAAGGTCAAAACTATGTACTAAGGGTGTATTACTGCTCCTACACTTGGAGTGAATATATGTTATTGACTACTATCAATATTTTCTCTTGTTGAGAGGTAGAGATTCCAACAACTGCTAGGATTTAAGAGAGATATTGAAGAATGATTATTCTCTTATACACCAATTCTTTAACATTTATGAAGCCTTCTATCCTTAATAATGATCAATGTCATGCACATGGATTAGTACTTCAAGAAAAATGGATCAGTATTCAAAAGGATATTCTTCTAATTCTAGAAAATTAAAATTTCAAAATTAAAATTTAATATACTCCTAAATATACCTATTCATCAATCACAAGCATGACAAATATTTGGAATATCATCAGCAATGGTGACAAAGTAGGAATACTTACCTTCTTCAACCAATGGAGGTAGCTCATTTTCTTACCTCTCGAATCATTATTCATTCCTCCTCCTCGTCATGATTGTAACTATGCATGACTAACTCTCTATTCTATCCCTTTCCATACCATCCTCAACAATGACGCCAAAAATGTTAGAGAAATTATATGTCAATAATTTCCCAATATCCGATTATCAATCTGGGACGTAAACTTGTGACATATGCACACTATCTATGCAGGGCTAGTTTGTCAAGAAGTAAATTGTACCTTCTAACTAATATTTAAGTTAAAACCTAATTCTTTAGAAATAAAATTCATCCACACAACAAACTCATAATGTAGTTCAAAGTATAAGATGCATTCAATCTAGGTGATCCTTCGAAATTGTCTAGGTAATAATAATATTGTTGCAACTATACTACTTATCAATACAAAGCTTCATTTATCAAATGGGAAATCTTATGAATTTGGTGATGAAAAATAATTCATATTAAAAGAAATGACAATTCCAGTTACTCTGTCGATAACTGGTCTCGACCAAGTGTAGGTTCTACTAATATCACACACACAAGTAGTTTATTCAGTAGTACAGTGCTATGTATATTGTCAACTCCTTTCGTTCTAACTAAAACTAAATCCGATCAAAAGCTTAAAAATGGAAGTCAAAAATAATTTAAGTTATCCTAAGATTAATTCTAAAATATAAAAACATGATTTTATATCTAAACAGTGTGGACACAATCCAATGTTGTAAACCCAAACCTAATGATCAAAAAAGTTACATGATTTTATCCTATTAGTGATCAAATAAATTTCAAAATTATAAATCCTAGTTTAAATAACCTTTATCCAATCAATATAAGATGTAATAAACAACAAAAAATAAAGATACTTACATAAAATGACAACTAGTAGTTTTGTATCTCTTTAATGGGCCCTTCCTTCATAAGCTACAGACTACAGATCATAGATAATTAAAATTTCAGAGCATCAAAGCGTCACAGGACCATTAAACATTCGATGAACAGAGTAGATTGAGAGAAATAGTATTTGATTTCTTTGATATTATTTTCCAATCCATACAAGTTAAAACATGGTATTTATATATCATGCATCCATTGGAAATTATCAAATTAGATATCCAAATGGAGAATTCACAATTTACAAATATATCCAAAATGCCACAAATATGGAAATTTGTCATTTTGGGGAGATTTGCATTATGCCCCCTATGATATATCTCAATATGTTCTGAATCTTGATAAACCACTTTAGCTTGACCCAATTTTCCATACTGGTATAAAATCCCATGTTGCATATTTTTGATATTCTCCTCTATCTGCACTCAAATCAAGGTGCAAATTGGAAGTTTAAAAAATTGTTGCTAAAAATATGGGTTTCACTGGAACATTTAAAAAGCCTTAAAAATTTGCACGTGTGAGTTGGGTGTGATCCAATGAAAATAGAACCACGTTGGAGGTGCCCTTGACCAAGTCCAATTACAAGTTTTCTAGAAAAATTGTAAAAATTTAGAAAAACTTGTAATTACAGGTTTTACAAGTTTTCTAGAAAAAAATTGTAAATAGCAGTTAATTACCATTGTTCATCATCAAAAACCTACTCAATCATGTAAATATTAGGAAAGTAGCAATATCTTGACCTTACATACCTTTGAAAACATAATCATGAGTGTTTGCAGTTTTATAATGACAAAAAGAGATTTATAATGGAAAAAAGATAGAATATGAGGAAAAAAGGAAAAGTATGCTATTACAAGCAATCAAAACTATGAAATTTGAGTCATAGTAATCTGAGGACCAAGAAAAAACTTACAGAATATATCATGGATCAATTACACAAAAATCATATGAAACCAGTGCATTAAGCACTTGCAGCTGTATAATATATATCATTAATAAACAGTAGAGATACAATGTCATATAGTAGCATGAATAGCCAGACAATTTGAATCCCAAAGAGATAATTCGAATTCAGTACATGGGATTGGCTTAGCTATCAGTTAGACACCACTCGGCACATCAGTTAACCACTAATCACAACCATAATTGACTCTAAATGAATCGGAGGCGTTCTATATTGATTCTAACTAAATAGAACTCAACTACATCTCAATTAGTAGGTGAGGGCACATATCTAACTTTAGTTAGGTGAGATCAACTGAACTGAACTGAATTGAGTAACCAAAAGTTGTTGGAGGCACCTTTAATCACTCCAGTTAACTGGAATTTACCAAAAATAGGAAAAATAATGAGGGATGTGCCTTTAAAGCTTCAGTTTAACTAAAAGTAGGTGAAACAACCATCAGTTAACTAATTTGGGGCTCTTATGTCATGCAGATCAACCCATATTTTCTCCTTGATTGAAGGAGGAAGCTCTATTAGTCTCCCCAATTGAAGGAGAAGACTCAATTAGGCTCCCTAATTGAAGGCGGGTGATCTAGTTGATCATGCAGTCACATATTCGATTCAATAACTTAGGAACACTGAACACTCAAGAATTAATTTGAATTCACCATGTAAGTCACTCCCACCAATGAATAGAGTTAAGTGAAATTTCTTGGTGAAACTATTTGCAATATGCTCATCTGTGGGAAGTATTGTAGAACAATTGTTATGTCATGCACAATTTCTCTGATGTAGTGCATGTGGATCTCAATGTGTTTGGTTGTCTTTCTCTGAACTGGATCTATTGAGATCTTGATATAAATTTGATTGTCACAAAAAATGGTAGTAGATGAAGTACTGCCAATATCAAACTCGAACAAAATACCTTGCAGCCAAACTGCATGGATGCATGCATTGACCGCTCCCATGTACTCTTCCCTGCTGAAGAAAGGGAAATGGAAGCCTAATTTTTTCTTGACCATAAAATAGGCCCACCACCAAACATGAAAACATATCTGGAAGTTGACTTTTGATCTATGCTATCTCATGCCCAATGAGAATCTGTAAATCCTACCAAGTCTAGTTCGGAATCAACACCATAGTGAATCCCATAGGATCTAGTACCCTACACGTACTGTAGAATACTCTTGTATTCCCTCCAATGAAGCTCATGAGGCTTCTACATATACCTTGATACAACATTCATGACATACCAAATTTCAGGCATTGAATGTGTCAAGTAAAGAAGGCTTATGATCAACTAACGGTAGAGAGTAGAATCCACCCATGGAGTAGTATTTCCCTCTTCAAGACTGATTCCTGAGAGGAAGGGAAAAGGTGCATCCTTAAAATCAGCCGTATTAAAATTAATTAATAGGTATGAATAATATTTGGATTGTGTCACCGTAATCCCATCAAAATCTTGAGTTATTTCTAGCACGAGAAACTGGCACAACATGCCTAGATCACTCATCTCAAAGGCTTCATGTAAAGCAGTTTTTATGAAGCTGATTGAAGTAAGAGTTATTCCTGTGATTAGTAGATCATAAAAATACAGAAATATAATAAGAAAATTACCTTCATATTTCTGCAATTACACATTTGTATCAGACTTACATCTTTCAAATTTCTGTGATAGCAAAAAGGAATCCATTTTGGTGTACCAAGCTCTTGGGGCCTGTTTTAATCCATACAAGGATTTCTGTAGCTTGTAAAATAATGATGGATCTGATATGTATCCTTCATTATGATTCATGTATATCTCTTTTTGCAGGTATCCATGAATAAAATCACATTTTCAATGCATATGGCGCACCTCCCAGTGCTTGGCTGCAGAAATGGCCAAAACTAGCCGTATAGAATCCATTTCTGCCATTGGTGCAAAGGTCTCGGTGTTTTCCAATCCTTGGACTTGGGAGAAGCATTTGAATACCAGATTTGATTTATATTTTCAGTTTGATCCATATGCAGGAACATTTTCCGATATACCCACTTGCATTGAACAAGTTTCCTCCCAGGTGGAAGGGAAACTAGCTCCCAAGTTGCATTTTTTCGAAGAGAGTTGAACTCTTCATCCATTGCAGATTTTTGTATAGGATCATTCAGAGCATGATAATATGACTTAGGATAAGATACAATCATCATGTATAATGTCTCATATATAAAATAATCATTGCAATAAATAACAATGCCTTCTCTTTGAAAATTTAACCAAGTTCTCCTTGGATCAGCAAGATTTCCAACATCTAACCCGTAAGAAGAGAGAGTCTTTTCGGCCCATTTTAGTAGATGAGTGGGAAAATTAGGATATGATTCAGAACCTTATAAATAATTCTCACTGATATCAGAAATCAGACATGAAATATCAGATCTCACACTTGCATTTTCATCATCAGAATCTTCAACAGAACGAGAGGGAATTTCAGCAGTTTCTTCCTCTACTAGTTTCAAATCTTGGAGAGGTTCTTCGAAGCGGACACTTCTCTATATGAATATATTTTTGGTTCTGATATTCAATATTTTGTATCCCTTTGATTCCTCTAGATACCCAATCAACATGCACTCAATACTCTGCGGTTGCAAATAATTCATCTTATCTAGTGGAATTCGAGCCCAAGCAGTGGACCCAAAAAATATGAAATTGGACACCTGTTTTGTGACCAAAGTATGCTTCGAAAAGTGTTTTTCCTTTCACGGATGAATGAGGAAACCTTTTATGAATTTAGGCAGAAAAAATAATAGCTTCATCCCAAATATTTGCATCCAAATCTTTAGCTTCACTCATGCAGGTTGTCATCTCTTTTAGAGCCCAGTTTTTCCTTTCAGCTACACCATTCTGCTAAGGTGTGTAGGAAATGGTGTGCTCAATATTGATTCCATTTTTAGCACAAATTTGTAGCAGCTCATATTTGATGTATTCACCTCCATTTTCAGATCTAAGAGCCTTTATCTTTCTCCCAGTACCATTCTCAACAAAAGCCTTAAAATCTATGAACTTTTCAAGGACTTCAGATTTTTTCTCGAGAAAATAGACCCATGTGAATCTCGATAGGTCATCGATGAAAGTGAGAACATAACTCAATCCATTCATTGAGGTTTTAGGAATTGGAACACTGATATCAAATTGGATCAGCCCCAAAATACATGTAGCTCGTCTTTCCTTTCCTTGATCAAATTTATGCTCAGGATGCTTGTCGACAATGCATTATTTGCAGATTCCTTTGGAGGTTTTGATTGTAGGGAGGCCTTCCACCATGGAATGATTTTGAATTTTCTGCAAGTATTTGAAATTTATATGTCCAAAACTTTCATTTCATGGCTGGCTGATCTCATTCCCATGAGTCAGAAGAGTGGTAGGCTTTGCATCAGGCACAAACTTGAAGAAATCACAGGTCTTAGCAGAATGATTCACTATACTTATTGCAATGAGTTTTTTGGATGAAATTTATGAGATCTCTATGTCATTTAGGTTGAAAGTAACACTTTTGGGAAAACCTGTGTGTGTCATTTGATACATAGACAACGGGTTTGAAGCCAAAGAGGTCACATAAAGAACATTTTTGAAGCTTACATGCTCTAGTTTGACAGTAGCTTTTCCCTTTGAAGTGATTTAAGAGTCATCTCCCATGTGGATGGAGATGTTGTTGTCAGAGTCCAGGGATGAAAAGTAGTCCTTGCTTGCCACCATCTAGTTCGAAGCACCAGAGTCAATGAGAATATCTCTAGGATTCGAAACATTAGCCGTGAGGGCATGTCCTCTTTCAGGATGATTGTTTCAATCTTGATTATATTTCTTCCTTTCACCATCAGGAAGATTGATGTTGTTCTTCTCAAGGACAAGAGTCATTTAATCAAGTTGTCTCTTCATGCAAGATATTTCAGGATCAAATCCCCTTCCACATTAAGAACATTTTATATTTTATTTTCCTTCTTTACCTTTTTCCTTGTACTTTCATGAGCCTGAGGGTTCATCCAAATACTGGTTTTTCTCCTTTTGCTTGGGCGGGTGAAACTTTATTTTATCCTTATTTTTCTTCCCTTTGACATTTGAAGCTTTGGTTCCTCCAACAAACAAGGCTTGATCTTTAGAGTATGTGATGATTCCCATTTGGAAAATCTTTTCATGCTCATTGGTGAGAGACTCAATGAATGCATTGAGGGTTGGGATCTTCCAGTTCGGAATTGTAATCTTTCTGGTATGAAAGGTGGACACAAAAATAGAGTAATCTGGGACAAGTTTGAAAAGGATGGAAAGGATGAGTTTATCATCCTCCTTCTACACTTTACACGGCTTCAATTGGAGCACCAGGTGCTTAAACTTGGTAAAGAATTCATTCATGGTTTCAAAGTTTCTCGGTCTCAGAGATATCAACTAATTCTCTAGCTGATAGATCCTCAAATCATATTTCTTATCAAACAAAGTAGCAAGGTGTTCCCATATCTCCCTGGGAGTCTTCAATCCAGTGAGGTGGAAAAGAATATCCTTAGATATTGAAAGACATAGAAATCCATATGCTTGATCAAGCTTATTCCAATATTTTGTTCTATCTACTAGTGCATTCATCTCTTGCTCTATCCCCATGGTGACTCTATAGAGTCCTTTGGAGCACAACTGAATCTTAATGTCCTCCTTCCATTGATGGTAGTTTAAAGGAGTGAGAATGTTGCTTGAAGAGGGAATTATGATGTTGTAGTGAATGCAGTGAAAGTGTTTGAGAAACCGGCAAATCACATAAAAAAAGAAAAATTAAGGTTGAATAGCCTGCACTTTTTGATTTTGCTTCACATATGGCTTAGTCAATCAAGCAAGCTTGATCAACAAGGTTGGGCTTCCAGGAATTATGTGGTAAACTCTTTGCTTCTGGTGCAGAGATGGAATTTTTTTGAGGTTTTTTGCTCAAATTGCTTCATAGATCCAGTAAGAAATTTGTAGAAGAAGAATTTACTTATCCTTCCATGGCTCTGACACCATATGAAATTTGAGTCACAATAATCTGAGGACCAAGACAAAACTTACAGAATATTTCATGGATCAATTACACAAAAATGACATGAAAACAATGCAATAAGCAGTTGCATCTGTATAATATATATCATTAATAAATAGTAGAGATACAATTTCATACACTAGAATGAATAGCCAGACAATTCGAATCCTAGAGAGGTCATTCAAATTAAGTACATGAGAGTGGATTAGCTTTCAGTTAGACACCACTCGGCACATCAGTTAACAACTAATCACAACCATAATTGACTCTAACTAAGTCGGAGGCAGTTTAGACTGATTCTAACTGAATAGAACTCAACTGCATGTCAATCAGTAGGTGAGGGTGCATATCCAACTTCAGTTAGGTGATATCAACTGAACTGAACTGAACTTAGTCACCAAAAGTTGTTGGAGGCACCTTTAATCACTCTTGTTAACTGGTATTTACCAAAAATAGGCAAAATAATGAGGGAGGCACCTTTATAGCTTCAGTTTAACTGAAATTAGGTGAAACAACCATCAGTTAACTAATTTGGCAACTTTTGTCATGGCTATCTACTTATATTTTCTCCTTGATTGAAGGAAGAAGCTTAGTTAATGTCCCCAATTGAAGGAGAAAACTCAATTAGGCTCCCTGATTGAAGGAGGAGGATCCAGTTGATGATGCAGTCATATATTCAATTCAATAACTTAGGATAAGTGGTAAAATAGGCCAAATAAGCTAAAAATGATGTGTGGGTTGGATAATGACTCCAACAAAAAACAATATATAAAATGAGTCAATTTGGAGGCCTAACGTTCCCCCCAAATTGTCATATGTAATGTACTCATGCCACCAACTGATTATAAAATTGTTTCTATATGTATAAGGGACAACCATCCATTGTTTAATCATGCAGACACAAATTCCTATCAAGATTTTCTCGTATAAAAATCTTGTCATGTTCATTCCATAGATCAACAACTCTGTAAACCTTGATACTGCACCAAAGTGATGGAAAAAAAAATCTCAAACCCAACCATTGTGTTCCATGTCCTCTCCTGAAGTGAGGATATCCTATAGGATACATGTGCTCTAATGGAATTGTAGGTATGTTTTATCATTTCCTAAAGCACTTTCAATTTTGATCTACCCAATTCTCACAGGTCTACCCCTTTTGGTTGAATTTGACGATTTTAAATTATTCCTTGTCTATCAATGATTATTGAATAGTCCAAAAAGCATATGATGCCCCCTTCATGCCAAAAATATGTTGTTTGATGATGATGGATATGAAATAGAAAATATGAAAGTCACCAACACACAGGTTTGGGCCCCACACTATTTCAATTGATAAGAATATTTTGATGAGTATAATTCACACAATAGTTTTGGTTATCTAAAATAAAAATTTACGAACATCTTTCAAATATTCCATAATATGTATTTCAAATTTCCAACTAATTATAATCATGACAACTTAAGTGCGGCCCACTGTTCGTAGAAGCATACTGAATATACAACTAAAGATTTTGTAACTTACTGTTTGTAGAGTCCAATCATATATTCGATATTTGTCCTTTTCAAGACTTTGATTTGATTTTTCAAATTTCAAATTTTGTTCCTCCATCTATTTTTTTTGTAGTAAGAAACTTTGTGTACCGTTCCTTTTGAATATTCAACCTATATTGATGCTTATATATCATATAAAGCATCCTTCCCTAATTGATTAAACTGATTTTAATAGATTCCAAGGCCATTGTATTTGTTTTTATATCATCCAAAATTTTATTAACAGATTCGTAAACATTCATTCTTTTCGTTGTTCCATGCCTTCTGCTTCTAGGGGAGTCAGAACAATTTCAATTGTATATGCTAAGAGATCTAAAACTGCAATTTAACTCTATGTTATTCTCTATTTCTTTTTCCTCTGTCTATAAAAATCATTTTCAACCCTAAGCTTTTTGTTTACTTGTTTAAAGTGTTGCAACTGAAATTGTAGATATTTTTCGGTTTCCCTAAGATCAACACTATTTTGTCCAAGTATTTGGTTTTAATTTTTATATGCCTCTCCAAAACTTCCATTTCCTTAATTGATTGCTTCACTTTCCTAATTTTTCTATTTTTCATCTGCAATTATATGTGAAAAAAGGATCAAATCTTAACATAATAGGAGACACTGGAATTGACATCAGTGGAGATCCTTCTTCAATAAATAGAGACCACAAAATTCTCTATTTTCAAGCTCCTTCAAAACCAGTAATTCTATCAATGCATGATTTTATAGACTTATGGATTCATTCATTGGGTGTCTTTGAAACCCTATTGTCATTTTATATAAACTCTTACAAAATAAATAAGGCGGATTAAGAGGTTTGTTTTCTGGAACATGAAATAAAAATCTAATATGATATGGAAAAATAAAAGTGTATTACCATTCAAGACATCATTATCTGTATGTTTTGGATCCAATTTGGTGGAGAGTGAATGTTGTCCACAAAGGCTTTCCAATATGTACTTTTATAACTTGATGAATATTTGAATTTTAGTAGACCAAAAGCAGATCAACCATTTTAGGTAAAAATGCATATTTCTTGTCTTGGTAACCAATATTCAATTGATCCACATCACTAACGCTGCCATGGAAGAATCTTGAAAATAAGGAGGAAGGACATAGGTACCAAAAACTATTGGGTTTACAAGCTTTTCTACAAAACATGTAAAAACAAGAAAACTTATAAAAGTGGGAAAAACTTGTAAAATCAACAAAAACTTGTGAAAAGTAGGAAAACCTGTAAAGGATATTTTGAATCCTTCAATATCATTTGGTGATGATCCCAACATGCTTCACCATGTTTGTAATGAATGTCAAGCTTTAAAAGTCAACCCAATTACCATTAGTTCAAATCGTACTGAAGAAAACAAGGGTGAAAAATTAGGATAACAATGGCATATGCAAAATAACTAATAGGTTTGGGAGAATTTTTAATTTGGATAATATTATGGAAGTCAATGGAAGCTTTAGGAAATCATGACATACAATGGGGGGTCAAATCATAACATGGAAAAATATATTATTGACAAGCTAAGTGAACATTTTGGTTATTGGTGGTAGGTTATGATATAAAAATGACTTTGGGAATCATAACTAATCATGAAATGTTAAGGTCATTATGATTGTGTTCCTGAATATTCAAAAAAAATATGCAATTAATACATACCTTGGTAACTTACAAATACCTTTTGTAGAGGTTTGACATATTATTTGTTTCGGACATGTATTATGATACGGCTAACTTCCTTAACTAGGATGGTGTTGACAAAACATTGATGGTTGAATGTTGATTAAAGGTGAAGATGCTAAAACGAATATGAAGATGCTGGAATAATTTGAAGGTTTTGGTGGCCACTTTCCCCCAACTTGAGGTTTTACATTTCCTCATGCTAATGAGGTGATATGAATACAAAAATTCCTTATTACAATTTTTTCTTGGTAGTGTCCTCAAATTACGAGTTTTTAAGGAACCTTGTAAATTCTATGAAAACATGTAAATCCTATAGAAAACTTGTAATTCCAGCCAAAAAATTGTAATTCTTGTTGAATATTTAACCCAGACCCATTCTTGGTACAGATTCCTCCCTGTGAATGGAATTTCTGATGTCGAGCAAAAAGAAAAATCATTGGATTACCAACCAATTATGTGAGTTGTTAACCAATGCGAGATATCATGTCATTGATGTTACAGATATCAAGGTACCTAAGTACATTTTGTCTTATGTGACTAAAATGAGTTATTGTGGAACATTAATAGAATTCTTCAATTAATAAACATCAATGAATTCTCATTTATTGGTGATGAGAGAACCTACCATTAATGAATGCAGGCCTCAAGGTACTCTAAATGTCTCTAGTTCTGATCCCAGAAAAGGTATTGGTGTCGATGGTACAAAGATTGTTGAAAGGAAAACCTTAAGAAACTCTTCATCAGTTAGCATGAGAAAAAACCAATAATGATTTTGGAAAGAAAATTTGTATAATATACCTCCAAATTGTATTTGGAATCTAGCCAACCGATTGCCTAGTTTTCTAGCTAGAATCTTGCTAAATTGCACTAAACAAGTCGGTTTTCACAATAAAGCTTATTTTTATCTTTAGTTTTTTAATTATTTATTTATTTAAAATAAATCGTCCTACCCTACTTGAAGAAAATGATATCTCCTTTAAGTTTGGAATACTTCCATTGCAACCATGTGCATAATAAATGTAAAAATACTTTCATATTCAAGTTTCAAAGCTAAAATTTAATGTATACTAGAGTATGAGGAATCAACTGCTTTGATGATGGTGCCAAGAAGTGATGAAGAATTAAGGAGTGGTGTGAGATGATAGTTTCCTGAAACCAACATTCAATGAAGTCAATATTCCCATGCTTCACTTGTTCGTTTGAATCACTTTCCATTCTCTTCTTCCATGCCATACAAATATTCTATTGTCGGATGATTATCCTCTGGTGTGCATAGAGGATCTCCTGCTAGGAATGTCAGGAACTCCTCACTCTTGTGTTCCAATGGATGCTCTCTATCCAATGTGGTACATGATTCCTTGGTCTTCTCTTGTTTTTTTTTTTATTCTTCCTCTTTTATCGCTTCTTGGAGTGCAAATATGTTCTTGATTGTTGTCAATATTTGCTCTTTCTGAGAGGTAGAGATTCCAGTTGCTGCTAGTATTTGAGAGAGCTCTTGGAGAAGCATTATTCTCTTCTCCACTAGTTCTTGAACATTTATGAAGCCTTCTTTGTTGAATAATGATCCATGTCCTGCACATGGATTAGTACTTCAAGAAAAATGGATCAGTATTCAACAAGATATTCTTCTAACACTAGAAAATGAAATATTCATAATTAAAATTTAGTCTACTTATAAATATACCTATTCATCCATCACAATCATGAAAAAGATTTCAAATATCATCACCAATGGTGATAGATAAGGAATACTTACCTTCTTCAACCAATGGAGGTAGCGCAGTGTTATAGTGTGATTTTCGACACCTGATACATCATGCTTTGATGGTATTTCCCTATCCCTATGTAGAATCACTTTAACCCATTTTCTCATTATTACCCTGATGCTCTAGTTGAACCCACAAAATTACATATTTAAATATACACGCAGGCCACAAGTTTACATTCCGCGTATATGTAGCTTGAACCATTGTCACCTGTGTACACCGGGTTTTATGCTCAAAAAATAAAAATATTTGGAGTTTTCCCCATCAAGTAATGAATGAATTTATCCTTGGCCTTCCATATGCCAAGAAACACTCAGATTCGACCCTTCATTTCCTATTGAGGGGCTATATATTGATCCATTGTAAAGAATTTGAGGGAGAGAATTTTGGAGAGTAAAGAGATTATAGTGAAATTGTGCCCCATTCTTATATGCTTAAGTATGCATTCCTTTGTCCTTGAAGCATCCATTAGTTCTATTTCCCAATATTTTCTTTGCCTTTGTGAGATTTCCATTTGTAATCAGGAATATTGCACCTTTTGCGGACATAAGATGTTCCTCTGGTCTAAATAGTTCAAATCTAGAACAAATGAGTGAACGAAAAAGGATGAAGACCTTCCCTAAATGTCGTAGACACCTAGAATACTGATTCGATAGTGAACCTGTGTACTTGCAAATAGATCAAACATGCAAACACATCAAAGCTACCAGAAAATCATCTACTTATCCATGTTAGTGACTAAGGAATCTAACAACAGTAATGTGGGACGGAAATCATATTTGCATTAAGAATGTATGGAGAAGCTTACAACCATTGCCTTAGTGTCGACAAGCACCTCCACGAGACAAACACTTCATCCCCATAAGCTCCAACTTTGCTCTCTATGCTCTCCAATGACTTGGGCCAAGTGGTCAATCCAACAGCATAACAATACCTCTATAGTTCTACCCCTCAACTATGGATATGAGCTTGTATTTATAAGGCTCAATGGATAGGAATAGTTGAGAGAATTGTGGGTGAGGTGGCTCTAATATCCTACCATGGGGGCTCTCGAGCTCAACTGACCCATAATGATATGGATAAGGGAGGACATGAGGCTCATGATCTAGAAGCCTCGAGAAACTTCTCTTTTTCCCATTTTACCCAGGGTACCGCTTTTCTTCTCTTATGACAGAGCGGTTTAGATGAGAAACAATTTTGGACCAAAGGCCATAGGCAGTGGCACCGCTTCTTGAAAACAGGATACAAGCGGTGCTGAGCAAGGTACCGCTCGTGGGTCACAAGGAAAGCGTGGTGCTGAGTTTTTTCAAGTAGAATTGACAAACAGAGTAATTTTCCACTCTAAGTGTTGAGATTAAGGGAAAACATGTAAGTAAAGGGTCTTATCACATGATGGTGACAAGATTTGGCTATAATAGTGTGTGTAAAAGAATGCTTGATGGCAAAGCCTTGTATTTATACGTGCCCCAATTCTTTGCACTCATCACGTAATCGAAGTTGTATGGCCAATCAATCACATGGGCTTCTCAGGTGACACATTCCTTCATTAACCCTGCTTCTCGATCTGTAGGCTGTACTTGTCATCACAGTTATGGCAGTTATGTCAAGGACGGCAGATGAGACCAAAAAGAACGTCGTCATTCTCTTCGTATCTTATCGAATTTATGTCTCTGAGCTATCATAACTGCCTCAATACTTTTTCCAGATATTCTTTAATTGTCGGATATCCTCCAGCCTATCATGTGTACTTTCCTTATGCTTCCTGCTTTTTTACTACACTTTTGCATGCACCTGTCTCATATGTGCGACAGAATAGTTTCCTTTTTTCTTTCTCACTTTTTTTTCTCCGCACAGCGCGGTCCTAGATAGGCATGTCGCAACCGTTGTAGTAAGGCTTAAGGTGGCTTCCATTTACCATCCCTTTGACGTATGTTCCATCCAGTTTCTTAATTGTTATAGTTCCTGCATCAGTAATGTGCGTGATCTATTATGGCCCAAGACAATGTGTCTTTAGCTTACCCGGGTTCTTGAAAAACTTGTTGTCATATAGAAACACAAGTCCTCCTACTTTGAATGGCTTAACACGAATATGGAAATCGTGCCATGATTTCTACCTATGCTTCTCTACAGTTTCGTGATAGCTTGTGATGAAGTGTTCTTCTTCAATATGAACAAGCTACGATAGTATTTTCTCAATGACATCGTCGTTAGTCGTCTCTATCAGTGCAACAATCCTTAGGCTTGGCACAATCTAGTCCATTGGTACAACAACCCCTTTTCCATATACCAATCTGAATGGGGTGTGGCATGTCAGTCGCTTGCAAGTTGTGCGATATTCCCATAACACAGCTGAAACTTTCTGATCCCAGTCATCTCAACGCATGTTGCATACCTTATTCAATGCATTCTCTAGGATCTTGTTGAAGGCCTCAACCATTCCATTCACCAGAGGATGATATGGTGTCGTCTTATTATGCTAGATCCGAAACTCTGCAGTAAGCTCAGCAATTACTTTGTTAACAAAATACGTACCTTGATCACTTAGTAAAATTTTTTCGTAACCAAGTCTAGTCACCGCATTCTCAAATACGAACTTTGCCATAGTCACAGCAGTGCAATCTTTAACAAGCGTGGCTTTATCCCATCTGGGAAAAGAGTTTGTCACAATGATAATATAGCACGCACAAGTCCTTTTTCCTGGTGGACTGATTGGTCCAACAAAATAAATGGCCCATTTGTCGAAGGCTTGGAGGGTTATCTACGGCGCAAGCGGTATCTCATCGCAATGCGACAATTTTCCTGTCCTCTGGAAGATATCACAGCACCTGTAGAAGCTCTTAGTATCCATGTGTATGGTTGGCCACCATAGTCTTTCCTGCAATATCTTACTCATAGTTGTTTTTCCAGCATATTATCCTCCTGCGACACCAGCATGTGCTTCACTCATGACCCAAGGTCGTTCATAGTCAAAAACACAGTGATGCAGTACTTCATATGCACCCAGATCATACAGATGTCCCGCTATCAATGTATAATCAGCAACTCTGATGACCAAGTGTTTATTTTGATTAGTTGACATTCCTTCAGGTGCATATCCCATGCTTAAAAAATGAATGATGGCATTAAACTCATGGTTATGATCGTCCATCATGTGGATCACAAATAGTTGTGCGTTAGGAAAATTATCTTCGACGATGGTTGGCTCTTCCCCACTCTCTGTCCTTGATAGGTGGTCTGACCCAACATTTAGTCGACCAGGTTTGACAACGACCTCAAAGTCAAATTCCTGAAAGAGGAGAATCCATCTGTAGATATTCCCCCGCAACACTGGCTTGTTGACTAGGTATTTCAATGCTGAGTGGTCAGTGTACATCTAAAAATTCCCACCCAACAAGTAGTGTCAAAACTTTTGAAGTGCGTAGACCATAGAAAGGCCTTCTCTTTTTGTTGTCATGTAGTTCTTTTCTGTTGTTGATAGTTTCCTGCTTGCGAAAGAAATAGGGTGGTAAAGTGCACCCTCTCCTGGCTGTGTCAATACTATGCCGAGTGTGACAGATGATGCATCGACATGCACATGAAATTCCTTCTTCTAGTCTGGGAATACAAGTATTGGCTTAGCAACCATTGATGTATTCAATTTATCCAAGCTTTCCTGGAAACTTGTTGTCCATTGAAACTTTACATCTTTTTTCATCGGTTTCTCCATAGGTGCAGTGATCGTTGCATATCCTCTAATGAAATTCTTGTAGTAGCCTATGTGTCCTAGTACGGATTTGAGTTGTGTGAGTGATGTAGGCGGTGGTAAGTTGAGAATGATCATAATCTTTGATGGGTCGACCAAAATACCGTCACAACATATGACGTGACCCAACAGTACACCAAATGGTGCACATAAAATACATTTTTAGAATTAAGCGCGATCTGATACTAGCGACATCAGTACAACATCATGCGTAGACTCTCAATATGGTCTCTTACTAGACCAAACACAGTCCAATTATCAAAGTAGACGTCAAGAAATTTATGAATAAAATATTTAAAATAAGAGACTACTATTCTAGAAAAAATAGCAGGTGCATTCTTGAGTCCAAATGGCATTACCGTATACTGACAACATCCCCATTCGGTGACGAAGGTTGTTTTGTGGCAATCTTCCTACACGATCCTGACTTGATGATAGCCAAAGAAGCCATCAGTGAATAAATACATCTCTTGTCCACCGACGCTTTCAAGGAATTCATATGTAAATGGTGTTGGGAATGGATCATGCAAGCATGCATCATTCAGCTTCCTGAAGTCGACACAAATCCTGACTTCACCTATTTTTTTCTTATCCTGGATCACTATAGCATTGATCCACTCTGATTCTTTAACAGGCTCAATGATTCCTGCGTCGAGCATGCGGTCTAGTGATCTTAATTTTTCCTTATACCTTGGGTTCAACCTATAAGGTCGCTTTCAACTGGGTTTAGCATCTGGTCGCAGGGGTATTTTCATTTCCCCCAAATCTTCTACTATTCCCTTCATCTATGAAAATTTGTTAGGGAATAGGTCCTAGTATTCATGCAACAAATCTATGATCTTCGTGATAGTCTCTTCATCCCAATAATCTCCTATATTAGTGAACTTTGGGTTCTCAGGTGACCCAATGTTTACTTTCTTGACTTTTAGTGGCTTTAGGAACTGGTCGCTCGAAATTCCACTTTCTTCTACTTTGTGTGTGACCTCTAATTCCGATATGTTTATGTTAGTCAGATCATCATCTAGGTCTCTGGCTTGATTGTAGCAAGCCATCCATTGCTGAATGGTTGCACTGAACTGGTGATAATTGGCCTCTTCAATGGGGATTTCAATGAATATCTTCTCCTTTATCATTTAAAGCACAACATCCACTATAGGGTGCTCATTAAAAAATTCTAATGTGTGCGTGAACTGCTTAGCTAGCCCGTCCCAATTCTGAGTTCCTTGTCGCAATTCCATATATGCATACTAGGTTCTAGGTGTTATTTCCAATGTATGTATGAGATGATGGACCCACTCCTGTCATGGATATTTGACAAATACCATGCGACAATGGTTAAGATGTTCAATGGGGTTTCCCAACCCTTAATACTTGTGATTTAGAAGGGTGACTTCTTCACCGAATCTGACTTCCATCAACCTTCTGCACTGTGGCCAATCTGTTATAGACTTCTTATGCGCACCCCACCATCTAGTGGGCGTGGCTTTTAGCACATGATATAGCACCGATAAATATTGTGATTCCATTGCAAATCCTTCAAACTTAGTTAAGAAGGTCACAAGGTTAGGTAAACCCTCATAGGTGGGTAGCTCTCACAGATCATTCTCCACCCGTTGCACAGACCTTGTAACTCTTGCACACCTCCTCATAGAAACTTCATGTATCCTATTTTGTCAATTCTCCAAAGCCTCCCTTGAGTCAGATGTGCAGGAACTAGCACTCTTCCATCTCAGGTTTCCATTCGTTGTTGGATTGATGTAGTCTTCTTGTAATGTAGTGACATTTGTAGATATGGTTGAGATAGTTAACCTGTCCATCATTGTAGATGGGCTCAACGTATCTCTATCCCTCTAATGGATCAACTAGTGACACCACCCTCATTTCCTTGTCCTTAAATGAGAGTATTATTTTCTTGAAATTGATAAGGGTCTGATTTTCTATGGCCCAATCTATTCCTAGTAGCGTAGGATATGGATTTGTGTCATCAACAATGTTAATGAGATCAAAGTCTGCAAATGTGCTCAATCCTTCAATGTCAATAGGGACTTGACTCAATCTACTAATTGGGAGGACCTTTTCCTGGTTGGCAAGTCACAACTAGATAGGGGACCAGTCCAAGCGCGGCTTACCCATACTTTCCCAAGTTTGTCATGTCAAAATATTGACATTATAACCCAGGTCTAAAATGATATAGTCCATATCATAATCTCCTATCTGCATAGTCATTCTTAACTCACGCCCAGTTTCGAATTTCTTCCAAGCCTAGTTAACTATTTTCTCATGTTGTGGCTCTTCTGGTGTTTCTTCTATCAGTGCTTGTAGTTCTGTGATGGTTTCTTTATCTTGTATTAGTGCTAAGCAACTTGATAGAAAGGTTTTAAGTTTACTAACCTTTTGTGGGGCCTTCTTCTAGAATATGTGTTGGAATCATAAAGGCATCTCCCTGACTTCTTCTGATGTCGATGGTTCTTCTGGATACACAAACTCTGGTCACACATCCATGAATACTTCCTTCTATTCTTGGATGTCGAACGACACCTTATTCTGCGATGTGGGTCGTATCTGCGGTTGCAGTTGTCCTTTTGAAGATTCCTAATCGACTCCAGTCATAGCACCTCCTCATGTTATGAAAACAACATTCAGATCCTATGGTTCAGCAACAATCATCTGGACATTCAAGTTAGGATTCAGATTTGGATTATGCGCAAGAGTAGGACCTGCGATGGTCTTGGCGTCCCACTTTCCAATCAACTGTGGGCATTGCTCCACATTATGATCCTGTCCTTTACAGTATGAACATTTATTTGCAGGTTCTGGGAAATCTATATCATAGTGACCTAGTTTTCCATAGTTATAGCATGTAACCTGACCTCTCACCTTACCTCTACCTCTAAATTTTCTGCCACCCCTTCCCTGAGGGTGTTGTTGTTGTAGGGGGTACTAATTCTGTTGGTAATGCGGTTGCTAGTGATTTTGTTGTGTGTATGGCTACTATGATGCATACTGAGGTTCATACTAGTTCTGATACTGTGCGGGTGGGAACTACGCAGGCTGATACCATGCTTATGTGGGTTCAGCCTGAGCCTGCCCCTCATTATTCATCAAGTATGTGTCTATCGTCTTTTCCTTCAAGAGCTGGTATGCTCTAAAATATTTCTCTTCATGTCCTACTGACTTACAAAATTTACAAAAGAGGTTTGTCAGGGTACTTACTACCTTTTGAAAATATAAACACTCCTCGTCGCAATGCCCTCTATACTGGCATATGCGACACCAGGGTAGACCTTGGCCATTTAATGGGTTCGTTGCACCGGATGAAACATAATTCATGAAGGTTGGATAATTATCCTTAGTGTGTCCGTCCATTCTGCATTTCGTGCACCACAAATCTCCCTGTGCTTCCTTTCCCTTTTTGATATCCCGAAGCTGTATCATTAGATTAGTCAACTATGAGTGGATCTGCACCATCCCTGCGGCACCATCGTCGATTGGTGAGGCCTCGAGATTTATTTCCAAATCTAGTGCTTCATTCTGTGACTCGATCTTTTGTTGCATTAACGGCCCTTAGATGTGTGGTAACAACACAAAAATGAACCACTCTTTATGTTGAACATCTGACATCTGGAAACTTACTTTGGACATCAAAGTTTTAAATATTTGGTCAAAGTCCCAGACTGTCTCTGTCAATGCTTGTTTTATCTCCTTGATCTCAGTGATACAATGCGACTCATATTTAGGTTTTCTAAACTCAAAGATCATCGCAGCCCTTATCTCCTCAAAGGTCTTTGGTGGTGCTCCTAATGGTACTATGCAGCACTTCATAAACTAGTCCAGCGCATAACCCCATAGATTCATGATCATCTCCGCTTTCTTTAAGTATGCATTCTGAACTAATCGAACCATCCACACAGCTTCATAGAGGAACCAATGCTGCTATGGATCCTTTGATCCATTTCCATTGAAGGTAGGTAATCAAATATCATGCTTGGCCATTGAGTTAGCGTCGATATTTTTTGGTAATAGGTTTAAAGGAGGTGTTCCTTCTTGCGCGCTAGTCAGATTAATAGCACTATTAGTATTAATAACTCTTTTAGGGGATGAGGCTCTAGACCTTACCTTTGGTGATACTCCCGGTGTGATGTAGTTGCGTCCTGACCTTGGTGTTTTGTGAGACTCTTCAGAGTCTTCTGCTCCTTCCAAAATCGGGCTATAGTCCTCCTCTTCGTCGCAAGATCATTCATATACCTACAACTGAAGTTTGTGTTTGCTTTCCTTGAACAAAATAGGATTTTTTCGACCTTCCTCTATCTTTCTCCTTTTTCTAGATCTGAACTTCCTTCCACTCCTTAGGATCCCAGCCTCTAGTTCAGGTTCCGTACTTCCTGGGAACATCTCAACTCACCATTTCCCATTTTCTTGACAGTTCATCTACAACATAGCCTTCCTCCATGGTACGCGACTCAACTACTCAACTGTAGGATACCCTTCTCATAAATGAGCATCTTGATCCATGTATTGATAGACAACAAATACCTTCTCCGTGGTCCTTGGAAAAAAAAAAATCGGCCTCACTATATGAGGTTATAGCCTCTAATGTAAACTTAGTAATATATCCTTGTAGAATACTGTCAACCCAAAAATCAGCAGATCTAGAGATGGTATTACTTACACTAGTTACCTCATGAACCAACTGATCATTCCATTCAACAACTTCTTTTCTCTGGAAATTTGTTTGCCTTCTTGCCAATCTTGACAACCACCCGTGTAGCATGATGGGAAACTCTGCAAAGAAGATCCTATGAATATCAGAATATATGTACCAGTCTACCTAGTTTTATGCGCTTAACTGAGATCTTGCGCTCTCTTCTTGCATGAATTCTAGCATCTTGGACTCCAACGAGTCCTCTATCTCATTCTTTGTCTGGTGCCACAACATCTCCGTCGACTCAAATGAGGTCCCAGAAACGGAACCATTTGTTGGCCTCTTTCCTCTTCTTGTCTCAACCCACGGTTCAACAATAACACAATACCAACATGACACCACAAGACATCGTCCCAAAAGAGCAAGCTCAGTCAGTAACGCCCACGAGGTAGCCGCAGTCTCACCTGAAATATCTAATGGGTAACTGCCAGAACCATGTTTCCTCAGTTGGAGAGGGAGTATAGTCACTTGGTGTAGGGCCAAGGCGCTAGACAAAGGTAATAGGATGGAGTCTTACTGCAGCATGTCAACAGTACTGAAAGGCATCGCAACGTGCGCGCGATCCAACCTGGTCCTTATAACCCAACATCTAGTGCGATAGCACAAAGCTTATACTCAATCAGATAGTGCGCAACTATATTTGGACTTAAAAACCTAACCATGATTCATACATACCATTCCAACCAACACTTAACCATTCATTCATAGATAAACCAGATTACAACATACATTCACTAGTAACTGTAATAACAAACAATAAGAAAATATTTATGTAAACATTCACCATTCAACAACATCCATTCATATACACAAGGAATAATGTGGAAACCCATCTGGGAAAAACCACCAAGGTGCTCTTCATCTGGCATGAGAATTGGATTTAGCAACTTGCATTTTGCTACCTGCATACTGTTCTTAAGATATGTCTTTGACTCAATCTTCTTGCTCTCATTCTCTCTAGCTTATTTCCTATCTACTCCTACTGATATGCACACAACCTGGATCAACTCTTCTACTTAACATTTGTGCCCTCATCTGCAGATTACTCTACTACTAGCGGTCTGCACACACAGTTGTAAGATTCGTGACTCAACATCCTTCTACTTCTACTCAATCTTACTGAATCTAGTTGAATCTAACAGACTCTAACTAACTGGGACTCATCTATCTCACTGGACCCTTGTACCGAGCGAGTTCCTCCTATTTATAATATTTACAAGACCTAATAGGGTCGACTGAGTACAACTTAGTTATTACAGACTCAACAACTTACAAAATATATTTTGTTACATAAATTTTGGCCCTATCTAGCCGTGAAATTCCTGGAAGGCATTAACCACATCCTTAACTAGTCGCGGAAACGTCTTTCAACTCGTCTATACCTGTCATAACTAACTGCAAAAAATGTCCTTCCTTATTCTGCTGGCTCGTCCTTCTACAGTCTTCCTTGAATTCCACCTTACAACTTTAACTTCTACACCTACCTCTTCCACCGACTCGGATCTTCCTTCCTTGTTGCAGCTATCCCATCGCAACTTTCCTCCTGTTCTTTCTCAACCACATGCATGTTTTTATCTTGTCTGTTTCAATTCCTTCTTAGCCTGCCTTTCCCTTTGTCGCACGCACAATTTTCCTACTTTTCTTTCTCATGCACTTCTTCCTTGTGCACTTTCCTTGGCCCTTTTCCTGGCCCGGCACCTTAACTAGGTATTGCAGGGGGTACTTATAGAGATTATTATGTGAGTGTCATGGCTAGGTAGGGGTCGAACATCAAATTCACTTTATGCGTTGAAGCTAAGGGCCACTATAATTGGTTACACACCTCCACTTGTAGTGTATGGGAGTGGCAGGCCTCTTCTAGGTGAGACATGTCTATTGCATTCGGGATCTCACTTATCCTGCCTCTTGGCTTGTTTGTATCTAACCTAGTTTTACTTAGGGGTGTGCTCTTTGTGTGCTAGTTGGATTTAGGGATCATAGTTAGTTGAGTATTTTATTTTTGGATTCATCGTGGATTGATTTCTAGAACATTGTTGGTCTCGAAATTTAGTAGGATTACTACCTTGTGGTCCTTATGCTCCTCATTAGAATAGGATTAGACATTCTAGGAGACCTCCTTTCCATATATTTTCCCATTCATCTCTCACCATGAGTACTAACTCATAATCCCCATAGTTCCATCCACCATCATCTGGAATGGGGAGAGAAACCTTTGAGGTTCCTCCTACATCTACTACATGGATACCTGGGACTATGATTTACACTGACCCTCGTGGGGTTGGTTCTTCCCATACTACACGACCGCAGTTGTAAACATTTATAATTTTCCCTCAAAATTTTGCCTCGTGAAGGTCGAGTGGCGAGACTCACTCAACTCCCTCTAACACAGGTCCTTTTCAATTCAGAAAGTTGAACATCACTACTAGAATTTTGTCACCCTCTCTAGGTTCTAGTGCGGATATTGGTGTTGGAATAGGGGGCACCACAACCCCTTACCTTGCACATAGATTTGGAAGTGGTCATATTCCACCTTCTACTCCATTTCTGGGAGGATTTTCACTCCTTCATCTGGTCTTAAAACCAACTTCCACTCTCATGGGGGTGGTAGTGGATATATGAGCATTGGGTCAACATATTACATTCCATCTTATATCCCATCATCCACCACACTGATTCCTTTGAATTCCTTTCTTATGAAAAACCCTCCCTATGTTTCGCACGGTCCCTCGGGAAGTTATGATTCGTATAACTATGTGGTTCCCTCATTAGTTGGCACAATTTTGTTTGGAGGCTACTTACCTCCCCATATGTATGTGGATCAACCAGTCTATCAATCCTATAACTATGGTTACATAGTTCCTTCTTTTTAGGGAACACCTCAATACCAGATTCTCGTGCATCCTTATATGGGCCATATGGGAGGTGATTATTATCCAATTGACCAAGGCCATGGAATTTATCAGAATCAACCCTATGTGAACCAATCCTTTTAGGGAGTGTGGAACCAAATGGCAGAACCTAGGATCCCCTTTATAGCCACTTTAAATCTTCCTAACCTATTGAACCTTACCAATGACCCAATGTGTCATGATCCATTGTGGCCCATAGTTCTCGCCAAACTTCCTTTGGATATTTTTAAGTTTAAGGGAAAGAATGGAGAGGAATCGGGTGATCATGTGACTACATTCCACTTGTGGTTCTCTTTGAATTCATTGAGCCATGATTCTATTTGTTGTCGTGAAATGGTATATAGAGCTACCTAGGGGCACATATCGAAATTTTAATGATTTTTCCTTGGTCCTTTTCAACCACTTTCAACTGTCGGTATGCTATGATGCTAATATAGATATCTTGTTGAGATTTTGGAAAGATAAGGAAACCAATATCTCTGATCACATTCAAGAGTGGTGTAAATGAAAGAGGTTGATTAAGGCCAACATTCCACCCAAATTTTTATTGGAATGGTTCCTGAAGTATTTATTACCGTATATCGCGAAGGATGTTCCGACATCCGGAGTGACTAATGAGGAAAAATATATCTTTAGATCCCATCCATTGGATTTGATTTACGCTCAGTCTAGGATTCTATATGAGATTATCCCTGATGTACCGTGGTCGAATCTTAATCCTAATTTCAAACCCGAGCCGCACGCCGATGGCATTGTTGGATCCACAAGTACCAAAGTTGTATACTAGGTTACAACTCAAATGAAAAATTTATCTATTATCCAGTCTATGGTCAGATAGAATACAACCGCATCCACTCCCACCCAATCAACATATGTACTTTCTATGCATTTGTCCGACCAGAAGGGTAACCAGGATCTTGTAAGGGATAAGAAAAAAGGGAAGAAATAAAAAAACATGGTGGGAATAGGAAGGAGAATCAAAATGATGACAAGAATGATAAAAATGTTGGGGGGGGCAAGAAACCTAAGTGAAAGGTCAAATTCCCTTGCAATCTTTGTGGGTGATATCATCTCACCTACTTGTGCCTTCGTATTGAGGATTCCTCGAATTTCATCGCATAGAGACCAGATGTGTTGATTGACCCTCTACCTCATAACCAGAATATGGCTTCAAGGACCTCGAACATTGGAAGTAGTTATGGTGGGCATCAAAACCCACCAGCTGTGGAAGGTGGTCACAGTTGTATCAACATGATGTCAACTGCCAATGTTGTGACTCGTTCATGAGACTATGGTTTGTCACAACCCAACATGGGTAAAGAGCCTCCACCTCCTGAAATTCCTTTGCAGATAGATAAGCCTGAAGCTATACCATGTGTACCTAAAGGAGTCCTAAAGAGTTTGGGGCACAATCTTAATGCTCAAGACACCCAACATTATTCCATTGTTTAGGATTTGGGCTAGACTCCTTGTGCGATGCCGACTCTTGAAGTTCTTATGACTTGTCCTTTGTAGGAGAGCGTTGTTGACTTCTCTTGAAGTAGTTTACCCTAATGGCTCCATTGTGTTATATTTAAAACTCATGAGGTACAACCTTTATTTCCTTACCATGTGTATTTTCAAGTCCATGTGGAGTGTTTGAATAAGACTATTAAACGCAAATTTGTTGATGAAAGCCTTGTGACCTACATGATGTCTTTGGCTTGTTCGAAAGACCTTGGATCGCCCATGTTGTCCAAATATATGACTATGCTGGAAGTGTTTGATGGATTTTCATTTAGGACACATGGAATTATTCCCTCCCTTCAATTCCAATTTGGGGCGATGACTGTGCCGTTTGAAGTTGAGGTGGTTTATGCACCCCTTGACTATAATCTTTTACAAGGTTGGAACTGGATTTACGCTATGAAAGTGACCGTATCGTCGGTATTTCATGCTGTGTGCTTCCCTTTCGAGGATAGGTTGTGAGAATTGATCAATTGTCATTTTATATTTTTAGTTTGTCTGCATCGCCAGGACCTACTATCTCGACCATTGATAATTCTCAGCCGACAACTGAGAATGTTGGTGTCAGAATGTACCATCATTAACGGGAAATTTTAATATTTCAGAACCAATTTTATCTATTAGTTATACTCCTAGTGGTGGTTCATCACCTTTGAGTTCAGTCCCATTTCTCACAATGTATTTGGATGACCCATGGACTCTCCCTTATTCGAGTACCTCAGATGATGATACTATACCCACCAGGGTGGAGATGTTGTTGTCTGCAGGAGAGACTGCTTATCAAGTCATAATTGATCCTACTGTAGGCCCTGGTCCTTCCTCTTCATGAACAGAAGAGGAGGATATTTTTGCATTTATTTCTTAGGTGGTTGTGTCATCATGCTCACATGATTTCCTTGACAGTATTTTTCTTTCAGACGAAGCGACTCTCGAGGCCATGACTGGTCCAGAAAATACTTGGGAGGAGATGCATCATCGATCTTACTTCCTCCTAGATCTCTAACAGATCGAGCATGATGACTTTAGGATGACCTTAAGCAATAATTTCAATCATCTCATGATCCCATTAGGAACTCATGGCATATATGCTGAAGGGAACATGGAGAACTTCTCTCGAACTATTCCTATCAACATTTCATGAATTCCTGGTAAATTCGAGAATGTTTACATCGATACCGATTGTCCACCCGATGAAATCAAAATATACACTGAGATCTTTAAAGAATTATGTGACATATTTTCTTGGTCGTATGATGAAATGCCAGGGATTTATCTCTGCATTGTTGAACATGAAATCAAAATTGATCCAAATGCTAAACCTATTCAAAAAGCTTACGTGCGATGAACCCCTGTAAAGCATCTAATATTAAGGATGAGATAGAGAAGTTTCTTAAAATTGGCTTCATCTATATGGTACCCTTGACCGAATGGGTATCCAACCCCATTCATGTCGATAAGAAGCAAGGGACCATCCATGTATGCACCGACTTTAGGGACCATCCATGTATGCACCGACTTTAGAGACTTGAATAGGGATTTTCCGAAGGATAATTTCACCATACCATTCATTGATCAGATTTTGGATGAGTGTGCTGGAAATGAGGGTTTCTCATTTATGGACGGATTTTTTGGGTACAACCAAATCTAGATTAAACCCGATGATCAACATAAAACTACATTTATATGTCTATGGGGTACATTTGCATACCGAAAATTCCTTTCAGCCTTAAAAACACCGGAGATACTTTTCAGCGGGCCATAACCTTTTCCTTCTGTGACCTTAAACGTATTATTGAAGTTTATTTTGATGATTTAGCTGCTCACTCTCTTTTGAGGGTGGATCATTCGGATCATCTGCATTTGGTCTTTGAAATATTTTGTCGTTATCAAATTTTGTTGAATCCTCAAAAGTTAATATTTTGTGTGATGGTTGGTCGTTTATTGAGGTTATCATATGTAAGGAGGGGATTAAGGTTGATACTTCAAAAATTGAGAAAATATTATGATTGTATCCCCCGCGCACAACTAGAAACCTTCAGAGTCTCCAAGGGATGGCTAATTTTCTACGTAGATTTGTAGTCAATTATGCCAATTTGACTAAGGGATTTATGCACTTGTTGAAGAAGGATACTTCATTCATATAGGATGAGAGAGCCCAAGTGTCCTTTGATGCTCTTAAGAAAGCCTTGGCATTGGCCCCCGTGCTTAGTCCACCTGACTATAGCAGGGATTTCTTGTTATATGTGGTTGCATCTCAAGAGACGATTGGTATGGTTTTGGTTCAAGATGATGATGAGCTCCACAAGCACGTTATTTATTATCTTAGCCATAATCATATTGATGCGTAACTCCAATATAGTCACATTGAGAAATTGACCTTAGCAATTGTTCATGCAATCCAACATTTGAGACATTATATCTTGCTTCACCAGACTACAGTTATAGCCCATATTAATCCATTTCAATTTGTCTTGACTAGATGAATGATAGGGGGAAATGTAATAAATGGATTTTTATCTTGCAAGAGTTCAAACTCAAATTTGTTTCGGAGAAATTGAAGAAGCCGTTAGTCTTTGCTAAGCTTATGTCAGATCTCCCTTGTATGGATGAAGATGAGATTAATGAGGATTCATTTGTGGATGAACACAAATGAATCCTCATTTTTTTTGTGGACCCTTGGTATGGTGACATTATTGTCTGTCTATAGACTTTGAAGTTTCCCCCTCCCGCAAGGTATGAGTGTTGATGCTTACGTCATAAATCTAAGAACTATCTCATTTTCGGTGACACTTTGTATCTCCATGGGGTAGAATCCATTTTGCGTCATTGTTTACCCATGATGAGGTTGAGTTTGTGATGAAGGATTTCCAGGGTGGGGTGTGTGGTGGTCATTTATCTAGGATTTCTACAACCCAAAAACTCTTAGAGTAGGTTATTATTAGTCGTTGATATTTAAATATTGTGTTAATGTGGTCAACCGATGCCACCCTTTCCAGGTGTTCGCACGGAACATGCGCTCGCATCTTGCTTTGTTACACCCAATTATCACCGTCGGTCCCTTCACCAAGTGGAGGGGTATATTTTATGGATTGCAACCTAGCTTTGGCTAGGGGGTACCATCACATTATAGTGGTAATGGATTACTTCACAAAATGGGCAGAGGCTATGCCTACAATCAAATATGATTTTGAGACGAACTCTCATTTCGCATTCAATCAAATTATCACCCATTTCGGGATCCCGAAGGAGCTTTTCACTAACAATGACAGGAACTTCCACAACAAGATGATGGCGGAACTAGCTTTGAAACTAGGGTATAAGCAAGAACATTCTTCTTCTTACTATCCCTAAAAAAATGGCCAAGTTGAAGCTTTTAATAAATCCCTTAAGGCCATTCTACATAAGACCATCAGACAAAGTAAAACAAAATGGCATATTATGCTATACCCTTCTTTGTGGACTTATCAAACCACAGTTAAGACTTCCACCATATTTTCTCCATATCAACTAGTGCATGGGGTGTAGTCGATTTTACCGGTTGAATGTGAAATACCTTCATTCAAGCTAGCCATATATTTTTTTCCTGACACTTCTGAGTTAGAAGAGTGGTTAGTCCACTTAGAGCACATGGTTGAGCAGCATCAGGATGTTGTAGTAGCACTAGAGATGAATAAGCTTCTATTTAAGGCTTAGTATGATAATTTTTTCGGTCCCTATCGATATAGTGAAGGTGACTTTGTCCTCCTATATGATCAAGCTAGTGAATCGTTAGGGGCAGGTAATTTCAACCCCATGTGGCATGGGCCTTACATTGTGAAATGTGTCCTCGAGAAAGGTTCCTATGAGTTAGAAGAATATGAAGGGAATTCCTTGGAAGAGCCTATAAATGGGCTCTATCTTAAGAAATACTATGCCTAAACTTCAGCCGATGATGATATCTTGTATATTATTATATAGATCGTATAGGTTATTTTTTGGTTCCCTTGTAGTGTTATCGGTTTGTTAACATACTTCCTATTTTGGGGTATATGTTGACAGAGTCCTTGATATACTTAGGATCCACTGATTGTGCCAGCCACCACACCCATAACCTTTCTTCAGTTTCCTGGGTTATCTATGCACCTAAGAGTCACTTGGTTTCTTCAAGAGGTGTGTCTCCGATCATATTCAAATAATGTTGATGAATATAGTTTCATAATTTAATTATTACGCGATGCCATTTCCAATGGTATTTGATCTCTTGAAGTTCTCCTTGACTCACAATTAGTCGTGTCACAATTGAATGGAATGTACCGTGTCAGGGAACCTACATTGTTGAGAAGGTTTTTAAGTGGCAATTTTATTACATTGCATGCATTCACATACCTAGAATTTATAATCATGATGTCGATTCATATAAAAATTACGTTTTAGATTGGCCTTTGTCACATTAATGAAGAAGTATGTACATTAAAAACATTCACATTCAAACACATGTGTAAATATATCAGACCAATCACTATAATCCTTTATTTTCGATTAGAGTTATAAAAACAGTGTCATAGTACAAAAATGGGCTTTAAGCGACTAAAATATACACGACCGATACAAAATTTTTATCACGACATCTATTCCTATGGGCTTGAATGATGATCGTGATAACACACTACAGTATTGGCCAATCGCCTGAATAGCCTAACCCACAGATGGGGTCCCCCAACCACATGTATTTGCATCGCCTTGGGAAAGTCTTCAACTTGTACCATGGGTATCATGTGTGTCAATCAAGAAATGTTTCCATGTATGTTTTGATACGTTTTCTTGTCATCAGCGTTGATCATCTCATCTCCTCATCTCCTACGTCGATGATGAGGGAATCCATATGATCTTTGTGGACCTATGTCTACACACATAAACCTAATGTTAGTACATGATACCACCAAAAATATGTTTTTGATTTCCACATATATCAAAAATACAAAAAAATAAAATAATTCAAAAATATAAATGATATCTTACCGATATCTCCATATATGGACCCTAGTGGCAGTGGCATGTTTGGATCGCCACAGAAGTCGATCCTAACATAGGGATAGTCATCTATGGTGATGATCTATCGTCGCCACCAATGGAAGAAGTCAGGTGGGAAAGGAGTGGGTGCCCTACCTCCCCCTAACATCCGCATCTCATTCGTCCAACATGTTTGGGATGGATCTCGTAGACTATGAGGAACGACCTCAACTCTAGGGCTAAGACTCGGTACCCTATCTAAAAAAAAGCGCTCAATATGCTGACAAACCCAAAGTTTTTTATCCAACCCAAAGTTTTCTGACAATGGCCAATACTAAGAGAAATCCCACACAAGGCGCTTAACACAACCCTCGGTGTGTTTGAGATAGTCTACTCTCGCGGGAACAACGGTCCCCCAGCCTTTATAGGTTTTCTCTCTAGAATAGGTAGTCTCACAATCAAATCTTAATAGTTTCATAAATCATAAAACTATTCTAAAGTGAAAACTAAATTTAACTAAGATGCAAATTAAAAAATCAAATAAAAATCAAATAAACAATTTAGTAGCTTGTTAAACTATATTTAACAGCTGTTAAATTACACGGATTTAATAGCTGCTAAATCACACAGATTTAACAAAGTGTAGCTTTCCATTCATGAAATAAAACTATAATTCTAAATTAAAAGTAAGATTTAAATAATATATTTCTATCAATAGAAGCATTATTGATTTATTCTATATTGTCTATTAGACCAAACATGCTATCATTTTAAGAAATTAAATACAACCAAGAAGTCATTCCAAAAGAATAAACTAATAAATTGCGTCTAATTCTATTCAGACCGATGAGCAGAAATCGATTTTACTACAACAACCAAATAAATCTGGAAACAAAAGCATTGACAATTTCTGATTATAATAATATTTTTGATAAGAAACTTTACAAAGTTAATTACATATCCAGAAATCCTTTCTAGGAGCAACATCTCCATCATCTACCCCTTGTAAACACAGTTACATATAGACAGAAGTAGAATATGAAAGAAAAACACATTCTTTTTTTTTTAATCTATCCCCTCTCCTCCTAATCGATACCCTGCCTATGTCTTTTATAGGAAGTAAGCTTCATTTTCTTGTTGTTTGAATGAACTGATTCATTTAATTTTACTCCTTGTAAAATGAGATATGCTCGGAACCAAGCGTAACATCTTTTATTGTTGGCAAACAGATTCAGCTATCTCCTACTGTAGATGATTTCGTGGCAGGTTTATGTGTATTATCTTTAGTAAAATAATTCCAACATACCCCAGCCTTCACATTCACTGTTCAACCTGCACATTAAAATGTATGTTAAATAACAATAAAATTAGAGTATGAACCCATAGAAATGCATTCAGTAAGAAGATTCACGTGAAAGGTGAAAGAATTGTCCCATTTTTACTCAGTGAATTCAAACCGCATATTCTTTCTTCCTAACGCGTTTGTTGTTTTTAATCTGGTTCATTAACTTCAACACACTTAAATCGATCATTCCCTTTGATAGCATTAATTAGTTTTGTTAAAGTTGCCAGCCATTTCCCACAAATTATGGCTATTTCGTGGTACATTATTCTTCACAAGATTGATGCCGCCTTGAGATCTGGTATTTTTGTATCATGGTTATTCGTAAGCTTTTTTACCTTCGGTTTCGCTTCGAAAATCCTTGCATTGGTATTCATGTTACCCTTGTATAAAGCACATAATAACTAGCATACCCCAAACTCTTGAAAAAACTAGCATACCCCAAACTCTTGAAAAAACTAGCATACCCCAAAACGGGGAAATGAAACACCGAAGAAAAGGTAATGCTCAATTTCTGAGGATGCAATAAAGTGTAAATAAAGCTCTTGTGCACACATCCGATACAGCTTGTTTCTTCCATTGCGCACACACTACTAGTCAAAGTGTGTAATGACAACACTAATCTATACACGACTAGTCAAAATGTGTAATGACAACATAAATCTATATTAGACTCGATGATATCTCTCTATAAAACCTTGATCGAAACTTGCACCTTTTCATAATTTCAAAAAGAAGGGTAAAAGAGATCAAGATGTGTGTGATTAGCAATAGAATAGGAACTTGATTATGCAGTATAATCAAAGTTTCCATACTGCTTGTACTGAAAACCACATACATTAGTAATAAATAATAAGCATTCAATATTAGCCTAAAACCTTGAGCATAAATATTAAATCATCTGCAGCCAAACATAATTTTGAACAATCATAACAAGTCAGCCAAAGAATCGACGAAAACAACAAACATGGGTGATCAAACATGGCCTTAATGTGTGGGATACTTCACCATGGGAAGAGCAACATAGTGAGTGTTTTACCATCACTTATAATTTGTGTTGATTATTACATGGAAATGCATTGCAAACAACCACATCAATAGGCCTCCATTTAACAATAACACATTTCTAACCTTGGCAGGTATTGTGTTGCTTTAGCCATGCAACTTTTGTTATGGTGGTTTTCTTTTAAATTTTCAAACTCAAGTTAGGTTGATTAATTTGTTTAGAGAACAAACTCGCTTCCTTTGTGTTGACCAGACGACTAATGCACAAGTGACACATCCAAATTGTTTTAAATCTATCATGCTTTACCTAAAAGCCATATTTAATTTGTTTGGGCTAGACCATGTTACTTTGGAAAAATATAAGAATAAGCACTCTTGGATATGAATCGATCTCAGCTCGAACAAGTATAGCTAACACATTCCTACACGTAGAGTTAGCATGCACTTCATAACCGTGTCAGTTGATATTAAGTCATCCATTATTCTTAGTGTTGGAATGCATAAAGTATCACTGCTTCATCATACCATACCATCATAGGAAGAAGAAATGATCGATCTCTGATGAAAACGCAAAGGTCAATACTGCCCACATAGTTGTCTATTACAACATCTTGGTTGGGATTGATATGACACTGTCTTTTCTTAGAATGTGTTGGTTTTACTTTAACCAGCTCAAAAACTCATGAAAATTGTACCCATGGAGTCTATTTCCCTAATGGGTTGGCTATTCCATCATTTTGTAGAGCTTAGCACACCATGAATATGCTTTCTTTGAGGTGATTTGCAGTTTTCTCATCAATTTTGTGTAGTTACATCAATTCACCTTGAATTTGTAGTGGCGTTATTTATGATTTTGCAGTGGGTTTATTATCCTTCATTCTTGACAAACATAGTAACTAATTACATCTATGGATTTTCAACAAATTTATAGGTTTGAAGTAGATATGTTAAAGAAATTCACATGAGTTTTCCTCCGGAGCAATCCCGTCCAAGGGAAATTTCAGTAGGTAGATATGAGTTTGGATGGGTACGAATTCAACTCATAATGGATCTATCTCGGCTTGGTTAAGGACGAGTAGTGCTCCATGGTCTTATAAGAATGTACATGCAAGGTTTTGCAAAAATTTGTGGTGTCTATTTATCCAGTTTTTTTATTTTTCAATTTGTGGCAAGTATATAATCACATTTTGAGAAAATGATATTGGAAATTTCATAGAAATTTGATCCATGTTGGGTGAATTAAGTTCCATGTTTCCTCGATTGTTTTCTTTCCTAGATTCTATTGTGATCCATAGTTTTCTTGATTTACTCATCTTTATAACAACTACAGTGAAGTATGTGCTGGGATTTTGTAATAAATTCAAAGATCTAGTTGTTTCTGTATTCATATTTCAATTTGTACGAGTTTATGGCCTGTTTCATTTCCATAAAAGATTTGTTGTGGTTTTCTTCTATTACAGGCTCTCTCCACATTATAAAGTAATTTTGAAAATTTTTATGGTTCAATTTTTTACCTAAACCATTACCATGTTGTCTTATTCATAGCCTATTCTTGCTTCATGAGTGCTAAAATATTTCATTTTCCTGAGAATTGCCACCCAAAATTTCTAAGTTCTCTTGATTGTGGATGCCTTGTTTCTGGAAAGTGATTACAGATTATAGTAGAATGAAAATTGTACAAATAAAATACTATCTTTTTTAGAATGTGTTGGTTTTACGTTAACCAGCTCAAAAAATCATGAAATTTGTACCCATATATTTTATCCATGGTGTGCTCCTGGGGGCTTCACTTGTTGACCAATATCCTATCATGTTAGTTCATATTGTGGGTTTTAAAATTATTAAAAATTGAACCAATATATTGCAGGTATTGGGGGGNATTAAGGTATAAAAAGGGGTGGGGAGGAGGTTTTAAGTATTGGGAGGGGGTTTCAACAAAAAGAGTTTGGGTCAATATCTTTGGAAATTAAGAGTATTCTTTAATATCCCACGATCGCACGTGCTATGTGAGATGTTCACTAAGTGAAGTCCCCGTGGGTGTGCTAAGCTCAATTTCTCATCAATTTTGTGTAGTTACATCAATTCACTCTAAATTTGTAGGGCCATTATTTATGATTTTCCAGTGGGCGATGGGTGAATTTTGTAGTGGCGTTATTTATGATTTTGCAGTGGGCGATGGATGAATTTTGTAGTGGGCTTATTTATGATTTTGAATTGAGCTTAGGCTATTCCTCTGCGACCTTAGAGTGGGCGATGTCTGAAATGTTGTTAAATCCTTCAATGATGAGGAAAGTGCAGAAGGAGCTTGAGAGTGTGGTAGGACTGGAACGCACTGTGGAGGAATCAGATATTCCCCATCCTGATTACTTGAAAGCAATGGTGAAGGAGATGTTGAGGCTGAGGTTTCATATGCCAGGCCCCTTGATAATTTCACACGAATCCTTCCAAGATTGCACCGCCAACGGCTATTATATAGCCAGGAAATCCAAAATTATTGTGAACGCATGGGCCCTGGCTAGGGACCCGAAGTCGTGGAAAGATGCTAAGGTGTTCAAGCCCAAGAGATTTATTAATGGAAACCCCGTTGACATTAAGGGGCTTCATTTTCAAATGACTCATTTTGGTTCAGGCAGGAGAGGTTGTCCCGGGCCAAAATATTTGCGGTTCAAAAGATTTGTGAAAATACAAACAACAAAATTATAGTGTAATGATGCCAGGAATACGATAGTAAACAAAATAGCTGGTAATAACCGTAACATAGGTGACATAGAAACTATAACAGAGTATGGGTTGTAAGCAGAATTAATCCAGAGGGAATTCATATAGGTTGAGAGATACCGCATAGAGAAGAACACTTTGGTGAACATTTGATATTCAAAACAGAAGATTGTTGTCAACAATTGTCTGCCTGCTACATTTTTTTCTCACTGTACATCAGCAATGGATCCTTTGACTCAGACATTTTCAATTTCGAAAGCTCTTCTTCCTATATCAAGCACTCGCTGAAACTATAGGCTAAGGTTTTAGTAGGGATCGACAGTTCTTGAGAAAACAACTAAATCCATGAACTTGAGTGAGGTCACACCCATACTTCAAGGGCCAACAAATGAAGAAATCCTTAGTATAACCATCCCCTAAATAAAACCTTTGGTGTAATTATAATATGCTACAACCCATAAAGTTCACCATTTGTTATAAGATTTAATTTATTCATGATCATTTTTTTATTAATAAAATTGGTTCAATTAATTACTTATAACATATTAATTTATTATATATAAATATTATTCAATATATATATATAACAAATAAGTTAATGATAAATTAATTGTATTTACCAAAAACATTTATAAAATAAAAATTAACATATATGAGTATGAGTAAAGTGTTCAAAAAAACTATATCCATAAACTTCAAAACAACTGGTTGACTTTCCAAAACAACATTGGAACGCGGATACTTTTATTATGAAAAGAAATTTTTTCAGAGGAAAAAATACCAGTCTTTGTTATTTAATTGAATCAAAAGACATCATTTATATATCAATATGATGATTGTTAAACAAGTCCATCCAGAAACTTACATAAAGTCACCTGCAGCAGTCATATATTTGAAGATTTACATATAGTCAAACATCATAGCACACACAGCATAACGGAAAAACATAAAACATGGACGTATACTCCAACAAGCAATAGATAATCTAAACCACTTTTCAATGACCTGGAAAGAATCGTACAAACATCAAGAGTGGAATATGCAATGAGGGGGAGATCTTCATTCATTATCAAATATAATTTAAAGCTTTGGATTCCACAGATAACTAATTGTTTTCGTGGTAACTGTAAGTCCCGTTACTCTCACGAGTACAAACGTCAAGAGCAGCGTGTCAAGGCAGTGGAATATGCAATAAGGAAGCGACTCTTCATTAATTATGAACGGATGGCAAAATCCTGAGTATAAAAATCCTTTAAATTATTAGATTATCGCAAAATAAGTTTGTTAAAACTAAGCGTTGTTTGAATACATGCTTGATTTACTTTAGGATCAATTAATTCATAATTGAAGTGAAACGTAACTTATGTCATTATTTTCCAAATGGAAGCGTTAATTACAATAGAGATTAAACCATATTATCAAACCAAAAGGTTTTATAAAACATTGATTTTTATTTGGAAAAAATCTTTTATGGGTATGACTTAAAATATTGTGATTTTATAAAATATTGACTATTCTTTGGAAAAAAACTTTTATGGGTATGAGTTGAATTATTGTGATCCGTTATTTTGTGATCTAGATTTTTTTTTTTTCAAAGAAAAAAAATCGTAAATATTTTATTCACATTTTGCAGATGGCCCTAAAGTCCATTATACCAAAAAAAGCCAACTAAAAAGTTGA
>LPNX011144307.1:299883-335258 GCA_001517045.1 Pseudotsuga menziesii
CCTTAGGCCGTCCACATAGAGCCTCCTCCAAAATTGCGCCAGGGACGCAGCAACCGCCGACAGCAATTCGCCGGCAGATCTTTCACAGCATCGAATCCATTTCGCAGGATTCCGAAGCCTCCGCAACACTCCACTCTCGCCAAGCTGATCAAGATTCAAGAGCCAGGGTTCTTGGAAGGAAGAGAGCCATTAAATTGGGCTTTCTTGGAGCTCCCTTCCGCAGCATCCGCCGACAGCAATCAGGTCGCCGCAAGAGCGATTAACGCTCAGAACGATTACGCAGCTCAGAGCGATTAACGCTCGGCAGCTCGGTCACGGCACATGGCTCCGCTCCGCCCACCTCATCGAGGATGAGGGTTTCCACCCGGACAATCACCAACCAAGGAACAGAACGCAGGTGATCTCTATCTCCCTGGTAGCTGGCATGGTACTCAGCGCTCAAGTGTTATTTCGTTGATGCTCATGTTCCCGCTCATGCTAACCTCAAAGAGAGTGACTGACTGAACATTCTTCCTCTCGGTGTGGGCGATCTGCCAGATGAATCGGGCGGTGACGACTCGGCCCTCCCAATCTCGCCATCAGATCTCATCCAAGTTCAGAGTTCACACCAGAGATTCTTAGAGAGCGAAAAGAGCCGTTGGATTGTTTCTTGGAGCCTTCCGGCGGGCTCCCTCCGCTCCCTCAATCTCCTTCACTCCATTCATATGACACTACACTAAGACTTAAAAAAATGTTTCTTAGTGTAGTCTTTTTTGTTGTGATCTAGATGTTGTGAAGAGTTAGATCGTGTTTTGTTTCCGATCAGAATATTTTGCTTATTGGTATTTGACTTTAATTGTATGGCTTTTGCACATGATGATGTAATTTGTTATTTTTGATTCACTATATTGAATATCAAGAAACTGCTATTTTTCATCTCGAAAAAAAGAGTTAAAATATTAACTTTTCTTTGATAGAAAGCTTTTATGAATATGAAATCATGATATTATATTAAAGATTTTTATAAATTCTATCATTTACAACAATCTCTTAAATTTCTTTAACTAAGCACACCAATATATATGTATTTAACACCCAAATAAAAAATGCCCATAAAAAATTAAAAAGGAAAAATAAATAAATAAGAACCTCATACAAACAAAAGTTTATCCTTGTATACCTGTGCAAACCTACATCAAGATTTCAATCATTCATGTATCATAAAATTTGGTTACACATTTTTTAAATATGGCAACAAGGTTATGAATAAGTAAGAAATATCTAATTTTGATAATAAAGAATTTATGAAAAGTAAATTTAATTAGATTTTATATAAAATATATTTTGTGTTTCCTAATTAGTTTTTAGAAATTTTGAGTTTATCTTTGTATACCTGTGCAAACCTACATCAAGATTTCAATCATTCATGTATCATAAAATTTGGTTACACATTTTTTAAATATGGCAACAAGGTTATGAATAAGTAAGAAATATCTAATTTTGATAATAAAGAATTTATGAAAAGTAAATTTAATTAGATTTTATATAAAATATATTTTGTGTTTCCTAATTAGTTTTTAGAAATTTTAGAGTTTATCCTTGTATACTGCAAACCTACATCAAGATTTCAATCATTCATGTATCATAAAATTTGGTTACACATTTTTTAAATATGGCAACAAGGTTATGAATAAGTAAGAAATATCTAATTTTGATAATAAAGAATTTATGAAAAGTAAATTTAATTAGATTTTATATAAAAGATATTTTGTGTTTTATAATTAGTTTTTAGAAATTTTGATTTATAAATATATTGGTGTAAGTTGTAACCAAACTAATGAAATTCTCCAATATTCTTTGACTTAAAGTGTCAAAAAACATATAATTAGGAGAAATCTTAATTGAATTAATTTATTTTGTCAAACAATGGAATAAAATAAGAAAGATGATAGATTGTTCCAAATTATAATTAAAGGTATGGTTCCATTTCGAGATATGCACTCTCTTAGGATGTGAATAGAATATTCGAAATTAAGTGTTCAATCAAGATACTTACCAAAACATGAATAGCTCCAAGACTGAGGGATAGAAGAATGAAATCCATGCGACCACCTTCAAAGTGAGAAAGGTAAAAGAAAAGTAAAAGTTAAGTATTTATAAAATTTATATGGGGTCCCTCTTTGATTTACAAAAACAAAGGGGAAGTTGTTGGGACAACCAACAAAGGGCGACATATGCACAACAAATAAACTTTATCAATACTGTTTTCTCAACACCTAAAGATAATCGAATAACATCATCATAAAGATATGACCTCCATACCCTAAGAGGATATGAGGATTAAATTCCCCATCCAATAGACATAAATAACAAAAAGATAAAATTTGTTTTTCTCTTTTTCTCATTTTTTTAATTTTTTAATTTTTTATCATTTTTTATAATAATATTAATTAGATCTTTGATTCAAGACTACTATCCTAGCCTGGTAACCAGATATCGATGACATCATTCACAAGAGCTACTAGAGATAAACAGGTCGGCTCGTGATGAGACCTCTTGTTCCTTGATCTTATGACCAAGAGCCATCACCCTGGTAATCAGAAATGATGTTATCCCTGACATGGCTGATGATCATGATTAGGTAGGCTCTGTTCAGAGACCTCCCAGTCTTCAACCAAAATTTTTATTTATTTATTTACTAACAATTTCACTCTAATGGATTGGCAAAATAACTAAGATAAAACTCCTTAAATAGCATGAAAGGACTAATGATGGCTAATGCAACTGATTCTCAAGCTTCTGAGAGAGAAAATTCTTGAAATGTTATCTTGTCTAGCTAATGATATCATTCTCAAAATAAAATCCAAGAATAATAATCCAGAGTTCAATCGACTGATTGGCTAAGTTCATAAGAAATGTTTCAAGGCTTGGAGTCATTTCGTCACAGTAAGAATATTTGATACAACAAGAATCATCTTACAACAATCCCTTTTAAAATATATTGGGTTTATCCGTAGAGAAACATATCAACACCAAACAATGTGACATTGTAGTGTTATTTATTTACAATACCCCCTTACTTCAAGCAAACTAAAGGGGAACACCTGAAAGCTCAAAATATCAAATTCACTACTTAAACCAACCAATCAAACAAACTTGAAAATTGAAAATGCAAAATAAAAGTCAATAATTTAATCAAAACATTCAAAAACTTATATACAAGATAAGACCTAATCAAACCAAAATTTCAACCAAAAATTATGTATCACAATTCAAAAGGAAAGAAGAATTAAGTATTCACAAAGATGACAAATTTTAAATGATAAGCAAAAATATTAATTTATCTATCGAAACTTCAATTGACTATCGAAGAAGCTAAATAAACTCGAAATTCAAAAATCAAGATACAGTCATATTCTATGAGACGAGTTATACAAAATAATGTAAAAATCATGAAATGATGGTATGCATACAAAATGACGACCTTTCTCCTAATATTTAAATTGACCACAACATGGTAATAAAAAGGATTGAACTCTTAGTAATTTCATCAAAATGTCAAATGAAAGATAGAAAGAGGGAGATAGTGGTATAATAAGCATATAGAAAAAATATACGATACAATATACAAAATTTAATAAGTTCGTCATAATGTCAAATTTTGAGACTTATTATTGCAAAAATGTTTCAATTATAAAATTTCTTATTTTCTTGAGGTTGTGATAAATTTTAAATGGATAATTTTGAATAAACGAGATCCCTTTATTCAATATTATTTACAAGGAGAAAACCACAAAAATCAAGCAAAACAAATTCTAAACGGCGCAGTTTATGATGACCATTAAAATATGAATGAGTTATGTTTGTAAAAACATTATGAACATCATGTTCAAATCTTCCTACTTTAGAATTGCAAATCATCATACATAAGCAATTTGTAATTAAGTTTTAATAGTTGAAAATAAGGCTTAAAATGAGATGATTACTATATAAACCATAAGTAAGACAATAAATAATTAAAAGAGGAATAAAATAATGTGTATTTCCCAAACACTAGCTCCTCCTCATCCTAAAATTGATATGTCGCTTGATGACTGCACCTTACTAAAAAGAAAGCAACCTACTTGTGATAAAAGAAATTAATGAAACTAAATCTAAAGCTAGATATGTACATATGCACAAGGGGAATCAAATGAAATAAAAATAAAGTGAAATCATATATCCAATGTAACCAAACATGTGAACTCAAACCAACACACATGTACATCGCAAGTAAAAAACGAAAAATAACAAAATATATAGAAATCAAAATCAAAATGATCTAGAACTATCTTCAACAAGTGCAAGATCAGAAAATTATTATTTATAGGGAATCTTATATGAAATGAATCCTCTAACCAAACTTCTATTGGATTGTGATAAGTAGAATGATTATAAATAGATTGTAATGGCTCTTCTGATAAGGGAAAATCATGCATAAAATCATTCATTGTTACCATCCCTTCTTTCAAGGTGTCGATTGATAAGTTACGAAATTAGGCCATTCATATGAAGATATTTGATATTCCCTTAATTATTTATTTGAGATTTGATTTACAAAAGGTGTATTTGAAATTTGTTCTGATCTCTTTAATGTATGACGTGCTATTTTTTCCTTATGAATATTCTCTTGTAAACAAATACATCTTTCATAAATATCATCAAATTGAGACACAATTTCAGTTAACTCATCATCAAGAGTACTTGTTACATCTTTAAAATTGGAAGGAAATGAACATTCAGGTAAAATTTGTTTTGTATAAAATTCTTGTGAGTAGATTGGGTAGTTATAGAAATATTCTAAATTAGAAGAGGAATTATTTCCCAAAAATCACCCCTCACCATCTCCTAAACATTGTTTTATGCTGAGAAGTTTATCGTTATTTGATTTGTGTTCTTTTAAGTCATGAAATTTTGATTCGACGCAAACTTGAATTTTGGGAGTATGATAAACTTCTATTTGATATTCAAAATTAGTACATGTTGTCTCGGTAAGAGGTGGGTATATATAGTCATTCAATAAGTTATCATTACTCACACAATCATGAGAAATAGAACCAGGTTATTTTTAAAGGATTATAATAACTTATACTTAAGTATAGTATTCTAGGCTATAATTTTTTATTGAAAATAACATATATATAGATAGGTAAACGAATGTTAGCTATGAAACATACAATTTACACTGAAACTTGTAAATTTTGGTGAATATTATGATAAAAAAACATATTTTATATAAATATAGGCGATATTAGAGACTAAAAATGACCAAATAGCGAATTTATTTTTTGAAAAAAACTAAAAAAATTAGCGAATTGGAAAAACTTCGTCCCTAAATCTTTTCCTAAATAGAACCACTATTTTGTTCCATAATAAAAAAATTCAAATTCATAACCAAAGATTGATTAAATGTCGAAATGTTATGATCAAATTGACTAACTAAATCGAGAGTTTTCTCTTTCTTAAATGTTGAATTTTCAATTTTACTTCCGACTCATGATTTGAATTATAGAAAGATCCAGGAATAAAGAGATCAAATTCTAAACAATTTTCAACTCCGGGAAAAGATAAACCATGAAATGAACTTGGTTCCATTTCAAGGTTAATAGTGCTCAAAGTAGGATTAATGATTTGTAAATCAATTTCATAATTATTACAAGGTTGATCAAAATGTTTAAAGAATGTGCGAACTTCGACTAATAAATCAAAAGAACTTGAATTATTATCTACTTCACGGGCTTCATATGTGGATTCAAAACAATGAGAATTTGTCTTAAGGAAATCTTTATATTCAATTATAGGCTGAGGAAAATAATAATCAAAATCATTATTCATTTTTTCCACACTTGCGTTTTTGAAGGGAGGAGACATGTGGTAGAAGTTTTTGTTTTCTCAACAGTTTCAAACCCTTAAGCAGATATATCATAAAAGCAACTCTTGGAAAGCTTTCACCAACATAAGCTAGTCAAATGTAATATTTGGTTTCTTTAGGATTTTGTTTTTATTAATACTTTTACTTAATATTTGGTTTTGTTTCTTCGTGGCGCCTTTGTTGTTTTTAATCCGGTTCAATAACTTCTTGAAACTGATCATTAACTTCAACAGACTCAAGTCTATCCTTCCCTTTGATAGCATTGATTAGTTTTGTTAAAATTATGGCTATTTAGTGGTACATTATTGTTCACAATATTGATGCCGCTTTGAGATCTGATATCTTATCATGATGGTTATTGGTAAGCTTTTTACCTTCGGATTGGCTTAGACAATCCTTCCATAGGTATTCATGTTACCCTTGCATAAAGCACATAATAATAAAATTATTGCCAAATAAGTTTATTAAAACCGAAGCAATATAAACGTTGTTTGAATACATGCATGATTTACTTTAGGATCAGTTAATTCGTAATTGAAGCGAAACGTAACTTATGCGACGAACTAGCCCAGCCGACGGAGAACATTGCAACGGAGAACATTGAATAAAACATCCTTGGGTGAATCCTATGCATTGAATTCCGTAAGGGTATCGATCCTTCACTGCCATGATTACTATGCACGGCCTTCATTACAACCTCCTTCACCGTCATGATTATCAGGAACACTATGCACAGCCTTCATTGCCACCTCCTTTACTACCAATATTCATACGCATTGAATTGTCACCGCCTTCACCACCAAAAGCCTCTATGCAGAATTTACCAGTTGGCTATGTGTTCTCACCACATTCATCCACTTTCTTATTGCATTGTAAACCTTGTAATTGTTGCACCGCCATCTGCCTCGCCTTAATGTACCTTAGCAACGGAGTCCAGAGAGCACACATTCACCCCAGATTCCTTGGTTATCCTTGTTTTTCTGGAAGCAAAGACACTGCAATTCCGTTGATGTGGATAACAGAACATTGCACAAAAAGTTCAGTACATCACACAAAACAAAATGGTTGGTAATCAATACACTAATCTACAAAAACCTGCTAAATTATGGTGCAGAGGTGAGGCGTAGAGCGAGCATGGTTGAAAATGACGAGAACAATTTCAATTTTCTAACTATCGAGGTATGAATTTGGAGAATTTTTTTAATTATAATCATAAAGATTAGTTCAGTAGATAGTCTTTTTGCATGTTTTGGCGGAATATGAAGAAAGCTTATCTGGTGATTTTTTTTCTTTGTGTAAAGACCTGTGCAAGGAAATTTTAGCTTTAGCATATTGCATGTAAATTGTCTTTAAATTCAGAGCTAAGAACAACAAACAAAATTACCTCCAACTATTTGTTTTTTGTTTTTCTTGCAAATTTCTCGAGAATAGCATATAACATAGAATACTACAAGTACACTTACAGAACCCAGTACAAGTATACTGTGTGAGCTTTGAATTGTCATAAGATATTATGACCACCCTATCTAAAAGTGCAGAGCAAATGAAAACAAACATAAATTAGGCATTGCAGAAGAAAAAGAGAAAAATACACCCCACAATGTGAGGAACACATCACCAACCAGCCCTGTTGGATCTATAGTTGCGATGTTTGTCAACTTATCTGCAACACATTGGAACCTAAGAACCCATCCGGGTAAACACAACAAAAACTGTAGGCCATGGTAGAGCGGACATCGGCAAACACAAACAATAGAGTGGAGATAAACTCCACCAGGAAAGACTTGAACCCATCCAGACCAAAATGCTCCTTCCAGATGCGCGTCCTATCACCAATTTTAGGTGAAATTCTAAATTTACAAAGCCTAGCTGATACCGAACGTTACCTACGCTCATTGTAAGCAATCAAAGAGAGAAATATACGCTCTCCCAAGAGAGATTGGTTCCAATAAGTCATCATGATGTCAAGTGATGTCGTAGGCAGAGGTGATTTAATGAGCATATACACAAATACCCCCAATGTATACTTTCCACTGGTACCTACCAGCATTGGATCGAGCGTACAAGAGATGATACTTTTGATAGTTGATCACGTACCAGTACCAGGGGCAGAGCGTATACTTTCTCCTGTAATTGAAGTACGCTATGCCATACTGGTATTTCATTGAATACCAGTACGTTGTTGTGACAACGAGTCATTTCCACAATTTCTTCACTTGTTATAAAACGCTAATAAGAGCAACGCTGTTGCAGTCAAAGCAACTTCTCCAAAGGAGCAACCTGCAGTAGAATAATGAACAGAAAAATGTCAATGTGATGTTCGTCCAAGACCCAAGAGAATAATGGAAACCAATTCACCGAAGTGTTAAAGTGGAAATGGTGAGACCGAACAGAATAATGGAAACCAATTCACCTGAGTGTTAAAGTGGAAACAGTGAGACCGAACAGAATAATGGAAACCAATTCATCGAAGTGTTAAAGTGGAAATAGTGTATAGGAAGAAATCATAAATTTTACCTATTATAATGGCTGATTTGCTTGCACCATCTGTAAAACAGCCATAACGTATGGTAAGTAACAATAAGGATCTACATATACATATATTAATAATTTGAAGGGAAGTTCCCATAATTTTACCGATTATAATGGCTGTTTTGTTTTGTTTGCACGACCTATAAAACAGCCATAACAAGTATCATAAGTAACAGTAAAGATCTACATATACATATGTTAATAATTTGAAGGGAAGTTCCCATTAACATTAACATTTGCAGCTTCAGGTGATCAGAGATGAGGATGGGGCATCAGTAGCTATAATAAGCCGATTTCTTAACTTGGGGGTGGACAGAGGCGATGGTGCTTAGGGTTTGGCCACCATCTTGTCTGTTTCTCTCAGCAGTTTTCGCTCCCCTTTGTCTTTGTCACCAGCGAAACCATGGCTGGTTTTGGCTCTGATTCTTCTTCTTGTGTTTTCTCGAACAGGTGGCTTCTTATGGTTCCTTTATACCCGTTCTCTCTGGGTTTGTTTCGCATAGGGGCGAACGTGGGTCGTTCTTCCTTCAGGGTGGCAAAGGTCTTTAGGCTTGGTCCTCTCGGTTGGGCTCTGCGCCTTCCTAACTTTCTCCAGGCCGTTATTGTGCCTGCACTCCACCTCTGCTCTGTCTTGGTTTCTAGTTGTCGAGTTAGGGTCGGGTTTTCTACTTCTTTATCCCTTCTTTGTCTGGAAACCAGCCACTGGAGTCCCTCCTCCTCCACGGAGGACTAGTACCAACCAGTGGTATAAAAAAGTGGGAATTATTGTTTGGGTACTAGCTGGTTTATGTAGGTTTGAGCAGGGTTTCGGGTTGAGTTTATTTTTCTTGTGCCTGGTTGATGGTCTGTATGCGTTCCTACGTCGTTTGTTTAGGCTGTCACCTTTTGGAGCACCCGTGATTTCGGGGTTGACCTTGTCTGTTGTCTTCATCTGGGCTCTTCATGATGCATGTTCCCTGTACATAGGGTTTCTTAGTCCCATTTACTTTGAGTGTTGTGGAGTTGACCCGCTCTTTCTAGGGCTTCGGTCGTCATCTTTCCTGTCAGTCTTGTTCGGTTTCTCCTTCTCCTCACTTCTTTCTGGCTTTGTACTTTCTTGTTTGCTCCTGTGGTTTTTGACTTGGGCCTCTCAAGGCTATCTCTTTCTCTTTTTCTCGAGCAAAAACCCTAGGGTTTGGTCAGACTTAACCCTGTACTACTAAGGCCTTTGACTTCTGGCTTCTTGGGTGTATTGTCGGGGAACGTCCTTCACACCCACTCATGCCGGGTTTTATACATGGGGTTTCTCTCCCTTGTGTGGTCGACCCTTAGCTTGACCCCAATCGCTCCCAGAGAAGATGGAAAGCCAAAGCACATAAAGTGCTTATGGGGAAACTCAGGTATGTTTTGGGCCGTGATATTTTTATGGAGCGTGTGGAGGCTCTCTGCTCTCGGGCTCTTGTGGGAAGACTTGAATACTGTCAGCTGGGGAAGAAGGATTGGATTGCTTGAGCAAACGAATATTGGAAGCCGCTCCTATCTTATGTGCCCACCATCAGTCTGCTCGCTAGGGGCTGGATTGTCTTCGTTTTCCTGGAGGATGCACATGCCACGACTGTGTTAAATTCGCTATGAAGGATTGGAGAGGGTTCTTTGATTCTAAGTTGTTGGCATGCACATTTTGACTTTTTACGAGAGCGTATTAAGAAGCGGCACTTATGGGTTTTGCTGCCTTCACTACCTTTCCCTCTATGGAGTCGTAGCCTATTGGAAGGCATTTCCAACACTATTGGTCTGTTCGTTGCAGTGGAGGAATATTTTATGCTCACTTACGACAAGAGGATGGCGAAAATATTAGTGGAAATGGACATATCTGGAGGTCTCCCGGCGGAAGTGGAGATACTTTTCCTGGAACGCTTGTTCTCTCAGTGGTTGGATTATCTCAACATCCCTTTCCGATGCAGTCGATGTAGGGATGTGGGTCATTTGAGAAGATAGTATATGCTTCTGCTTCAGGGTGCGGTTAGCCCAAGCCATAAACCCTATCCACCGGTGAGGCAGCCTACTTCTTCATGCCTGAGGACATCTTCTCATAGCCCCCCCACAATGAAGAATGCTCCTGCATCTAAAGGTATTTATTCTAATGCTTGCTCTCTTTTTAAGGATGCTTCAGATCAGGACATACTATTTTTGGACTCTCTGGAGAATGGTGCCTCCTTCTCTACCACTCCTATGGGGCCTACACCTACTGCACCCATTGCAGCTTCATTGTCGGGTCCCCTCCCTATCTGTTCTGTTGACTCACCTCTCCATCAACCTTCCTCACCACCTTTTCTTGTTACTGCTCCTTCTCCCTCTACTGAACTGACTTCTCTTTTTACAGACTCCGATTTTCCCCCTCTAGTAGGCTTGGGTCCTCCGGTCAACACTTCCCCTCCACATAGTCCTGTACAATCTCCCTCTTTTGCTGACCCCTCTCTCCAAAAAACGTTGGAGATTTTCTCTGCGAAAACCCCTCTTTCGCCCTCAGTCCTACCACTGGACTCCATACTTTTTGAAAACGTCACCATCAAAAATAAGAAAAAATCACCTCAGTTGAATTCGGGCTTGACCTCTGACTCCATTGCATATACTCCTCTATCCACTAGGTTAAAAAACACGACGAGGCATTCGCCGGTTACCTCCTCTCGGGCCCTTAGAGCGCAGTCACTCAATTCTAGTGTTTCGTGATGAAAATCCTCACTTTAAATGTACGGGGCCTTGGGGGCTCGGCTAAACAAAAGAGCCTCCACCGTATTTTTGTCTCTGCTGCGCCTGATATCATCCTCTTCCAGGAAACTATGAACAACACATACCCTGCTCTGTTAGCATTCTCTAAACTCTGTCCTCGATGGGAATTTTGTGCTATTAGCTCAAAGTGTCTCTTAGGAGGTCTTCTCTCAGGATGGAATCCCCTTAAAGCTAGATGCAAAGCCTATTAGACTTTGGCGGGCATACTTCTCGAAGCTCGTTTCAGGGGTTCTCATATACCCATCTCCATTATCAATTGTTACGGCCCTTACTTGCATCGTGATGTTTTTTGGAATAAAGCTGCAAGGGGTGGCCTCCTCGTTCTCCCAAATCTTATTCTTGCAGGGGATTTAAATCTCACTTTGAATGCTTCTGAAGTCTGGGGTAGCAAAGCTCATCTTGATCCTCTTGGACCCTTCTTCACTCAACTTTTCGCTGATTTTAATCTGGTGGATATTGCTCCACCATGTGTTGGGCCTACCTGGCATAATGGGAGGCCTACCTGGCATAATGGGAGGTTAGGGAAGGAGGGAATAAGAAAAAGACTGGACCATTATTTTCTTTCCTCGAATCTTATTGATCTCCTCCCAAGACACAGAGTTTGGTCCTTACCTTTTGTAATATCAGATCACTACCCTGTCCTCCTGGAATGGAAGGAAGAACCTGCCTCCTCTTACCTCCCTTTCAAGTTTAATCACTACTGGCTGTCTGATGAAACTTTTGTCAACTTGGTAAGAGATGAATGGCCCACTATGGCACAAGGAGACCATTTGCCTACTATGGAGGGCCTTTCAAAGAAGCTTTGCTTATTAAAAAGAAAAGTAAAAAGTTGGAGATATGCGAAGACCCTGTTAATGAAAGAGAAGATACTGTACATTGAAGAAGAAATCCATAATCTTCTGGGATCCTCGGTACTGGTTTACTTAGTACTCATGAAAATATCAGGTTCTCGGCTTTGAAAGAGGAGTTAAAGTTGTTGTTAGATCATGCGATTCAATCTGCCAAGTTACAAAGTAGATTGACCTGGGCTTCTCTAGGGGATGCCAATACTAATTTTTTCCACTCGGTTGCATCATCCTGTAAAAATCAAAATGCCATCTGGGGCCTTCAGGATGATAGGGGGATTTTGATAGAGGATGAAAAAGGACTAAAATATATGGGTGTCAGGTATTTCTCGAATATTTTCAAAGATGATGGTCTGGAAAACATTGAAGCACAGCTGAAGGTGATTCGATTATTTCCCTCTTTCTTACAACATCAAGAGGACTTGGAGAGCTTCACTCAACAAATCTCTATGGAGGAAGTAGAGCTAGCTTTAAAGTCTTTTAAGAAGGACAAATCTTCGGGTCCTGATGGATGGCCAGTAGAGTTTTTCTTGGCTTTCCTTGACCTTCTAGGGAGTGATCTTCTAAGGTTGGTTGAATCCTCCATATTGGAAGGCATAGTTTTACCCTCTCTGAACTCTACTGTCATTGCACTCGTCCCTAAGAAAAAGAAACCTCTTACCTTTGCGGACTTTAGACCCATCTCTCTTTGTAATCTTGTTTATAAGCTTATCTAAAAAATTGCTGCTTTACGCCCGAAGCCCTATTTGGACAAGTTCATCTCCCCTCAACAATTTGGTTTCTTGAAAAATAGACAAATTACAGAGCCTATAGCCATTACTCAAGAAGTTTTACACTCTGTCAAGACCAAAAACAAATGTGCTCTTATACTCAAGCTGGATCTGTCAAAAGCATTTGACTGGGTGAACTGGTCTTATTTAAGACTCATCCTTCTGCAAATAGGTGTCCCCCTGATGGGTGTTAACTGGATAATGGGATGTTTAACTTATACAAATTTTGCTCTGCTTGTCAATGGCACCCCTTCCAGTTTCTTCATGACCTCTAGGGGTATTAGACAGGGCTTCCTGTTGTCCCCCTTAATGTTCATGCTTGTCATAGAGGGGCTCAGTCTCTTGATAAAGGATGCTCGAAACAATGGGAAGATCAGGGGCATAAATATTTCTTCCCATCTCTCTTTTACCAACTTGTTGTCTGTTGATGATGTGATTCTATTTGGTACTGGCACTTTCGAGGAGTGGGTAGCCTTGAAAGTTATCTTGGATACTTTCTGTGCTGCTTCAGGTATGAGTATAAATATGGACAAATCCTGTTTTTTGTTCAACAATGTGGATCAAGGGTTATTGAAGAGAGTCTCTAGTTCTCTCTCATTTAAATATGATCACATCTCCCTGGGTTTTAAATACCTAGGATTTTTCATTAATCCCCTTGGATACAGGGTGAAAGATTGGCACTGGCTTATAAAAAATTTTGAAAGAAGAATCCAGCACTAGATTCTCCGTCTGCTATCCCTTGGGAGTAGACTCATCTTAATTAAAGCAGTTCTCTCAAGTTTACCGGTGTATTGGATGGCTCTAATCCCTATCCCCATCTCGATTCTGGACAAGCTCAGGTCACTAATATATTTTTTTTTATGGGGATAATCAGCAATTTAGAGGAAATATCACTTAGTGGATTGAAAGTCCCTTTCAAAACTGACCTCTTTGGGTGGCTAGGGCATCAAACATCTAGTTTGGTTCAGCCTCTCTTTACGTTTGAAGATTTTTTAGGTGGCACTTAACTGGAATGGGATCTGGCACAAATTACCATCTGTGAAATATCTCAAAAAGCTCTCTGTGGTAACCTGGTTACGTAGGAAGGCTTTCACTGCAAATGGTGTCTCCATAATCTGGAAAGGTTTTCTGCATACTTTGTCCTGGGTTGGATGTGGTCTTACCTGGCAAGTAGGGAATGGAGAAGATATTCGTGTTGGTATTGATCCGATTATGGGCACTAAAGCACTTTTGGTCCTTCCTCAGGATCTTCATGATTATCTGGAGGATTACGGCATTGTCACTCTGGCACAGGCTCGCAACTTCACTCCTAGGGCAAAGAGTTACTGGTTTACAGCTGGAAATCTAGAAATGGGGGGAGAATGGGGCACTTATGGAACAAATTCATCACCGGACTTGGTTATGGTAGAATCAGGCTGACTCATCAAAAAGCCTCTCTAATCTTGTCATATAATAGGTATGCTGGTGACATTTCGGCAGCTATGGGGTATGATCTCATTGTTCACCACTATCATGAACCCTCCTCGGAACATTCAAAAGTTCTAGACATACTTTGGACTTTCAACATACCTGCTAAGATTTGGTGTTTTATTTGGTTAGTGGTTATGAATCAAGTACTAACATGGGATAATCTGCAAATGAGAGGTTGGCAGGGTCCCGGTATCTGTACTCTTTGTAGGATGAATGAAGACTTAGTACAACATTTGTTCTTAGACTGCACTGTTTCCATCAGGGTTTTCATGTTATTTTGCGAGCAGTCAGGCCTACCTTACTTTAAAAATTGTTCTGTCAAGACTTTCCTTGAAATTTGGTACAAGAACTCATTGGCTCACTCTACCAGTAGCTATATGCCCCTCTTCATTTTCTGGTGCTTGTGGAAAATGAGAAATAGTTGCTTATTTGAAAAAAAGTTGCTATCTTTTTCAGATATCATTCATTAGGTGGAAGCTCTCAGGTTACTTTATCCTGTTTCGAAACAAAAGCACAAGATTAGAATTATTGGTCCTAGTCCTCATATTTTTATCCTTGTGGTTTTTTTGACAAGGCAATTGCTGATGACTTTGGAGGAGCAGGCTTTGTGTTGCACCTAAGTGACTCTCATTTCCTTGTTTTCTCACTTGGTTGTGGAAAAAACACAAATACAAGAGCTGAACTTCTTGCTCTATGAGCTCTTCTCGCTATGTCTAAGATTTTGGGGATCCCTCTACAAACCATCTATGGTGACTCTCTAGTTATAATCAATTGGGGCAAGAGATTATCATCTTTGGACTCTCCCAGTCTGAAACATTGGTGTGAGGATATTAGATCCCTAATTCAAACATTCTCTCCTTTGACTCTCAATCATATATATTGTGAGCATAATCAGTAGGCTGATAGTCTCTCAAAGAAGGCTATTGTGTTGGATCCTGGTATTGGGAACTTCTCAGAATTTATTGAAGGTATGATCTCTGATCATGGAAATTTTTAGCTTTTTTAAGCTATGTGTCGGGACTCAGTCCTTTTACTTTTTTTTGGCACGAGTTTTGTTTTATCTTGAAAGACTGGATCTTGAGCTATTTGGGATGAGACTATCAGCCTTCTGATCATGCTCAGTGATTTTTAAGATTGACTGTCAAATCCCTTTGTCTCAGAGATCAGAACTTCATTGAACTTGTCTTAAGGTTTTTTGCAAAGAGTCTGGTTCCTTATGGGCTCATTGAAACTATCTTTTGGTAATTTGCTGAGAATCTGGTTCTTTATGTACTTCCTGCTCATGTCTCATGTCAACATGATAAAAGTGAAGAACTTATGGTGAGTAGAGGGATCCCCTTTGTCTTACCCCCAACTTAGAGGCCTGTAGAAGGGCTGTCATGTATACGATGTCCTTTGATTCTCTTTGAATAACAAGGTCTGGCATTTTTTCTGCTGAAAAAAAAGCCGATTTTTGGGACTTTATAGTAAATTTACTGAACTTTTAATTTGAAGAAGTTTTGTAGAAGGTTAGAGCATACCGTGGCCGGGGCATTTGTGGGTACGGGGTCCATCTCTGCAATAGCAAATGAAAGGTGCGGTTGAATAAGAAATGTTGTAACCGCATATCCCCTCACTTGCTTGACATGATTTACAACTTTGATCTCTCTTTGTGTCATTGTAAATCCATTTAAATCCATTTCTCTACTCCCACCTGAAGAGGTAGTTGCTCCATGGAACATCTGGGAAGCGAATACCCATAGTCGTGCAAAGAATAAAAGATAGAAGCGTTGCATTTCCTGAGATGCCATTTTCCTATGTAGTAGATTTCATGCGCGAAAACTCTCTTACAATTATAGACGCGAGTTAGAGTATAGTTTAAGTTACTCGTAATAATGAAGAGGCCATGGCCGAAGCCTATTGAAAAGCGATCATCTAAAATATGGCAGTTCTCCTCCCTGTCAATAATAAAATTGTTATAAATACCATAGTGAAGCTTAAGTATTGTGTAATTCTGGGAATCAATCGCAATAACTGCAGTCGATTTCTGCACACAACTGATCTGATTCTGATTCCTTGACCTGTGTTTGTTAGATGTAAATGTGACAAGAAACAAATGTGTCAGGTGGTGGTGTGCATGCAGGTAGTGTGTTTCCTATGCAACGAGTATATGTGCAGCGGGGCTCTGTTCTCGACAGTGTTGGAATTTGGTTTTTATTCTACTCGTCAAAATATTTTTTTTAAGGTTTTGACATTTTATATTGCCCCGTCATGAAACGTTTTGTTTAAAATTTTACCCCTTAAGAGTGAACGTTTGCTAAAAAATTTATCCTTCAATAATTCTTTTTTGTTAACTTTTTTTCAAAATAATATTTTTTTCCACATTTTTATATTAAAATAAAAAGTGTCATTATTAATAACTATCATTGTATATTAACTTGATTCATGTTTATTTTATATACTATTTATGTATTGAATTAATATTATATAAAAAATAAGTTAAAAAGAATAATCACAATTACACATCATAATATGCAAAATAAAATAAAATAATGAAACATAAATAAACATAAAAATGATTATTTAATTTTATTAAATTGTGCATATAAGAAGAAGATAAATATCACATTATTGTTTTTGTTTGCAAAATTTCAATATTAGAAAATAAAACGAATACATAGTTTGATATTTTCAGCAAATATCATAAGATGACTTATTTAATTTTAGTTTTAATTTAAAAAACACATAAAAATACAATCACAAGCTTTGTATACTAACAACTTAAATTAACTTCATCTATCCAAGAAGTTAGCTAAAATAGCTTGGAAATTATCACTATGATAAACGAAATCCAATGATCAAAAGATATTATTAGCACTTAATCAAGACACACTAACCACTATCCCAATGGCATTAAAGTTCCCAATGATAAAAAAATACATTCATAAGGTATAAGAAGTTACTACTAACAGAGTCATAAGCATTTATATATTTAAACGATTGTATTTTCACTATTTCCCATGTCACTATTTCCCATGTCAAGTTCTAGGAAGTTGAATTATAGCCAGATTGCTCTTGACGATAACTTTCATTGAGAGAGTAAGGAACCCCAAACAACTTTCATGGTCTCAGCAACATGTATTGCGTTTTGGTTTTGCTTCAGGAAATGGCATCCAATCAACGAACTTATTGAAGATAATTATATTGCTTAAAGAAAATGGAAAATGGTTAGATTGCTTCCAACTATAAACAATGACGATTCAGGGAGAAGGTAATTGTTGTGGTGTATAAGGAGTGAAACTTACTTTAATGATAAACTATGAAGAAATGCGAGATGGAGCCATAGTGGGAGAACTTGTTAGGTCTCCAAATCCAATCGTTGCAGGAGCAAGAGCAGATGATAAAAGCTCACTTATTATTCGTCGGTCTCCGCTTCTGTGAACCTCGCACAGGCCGGGTAAGTAGAAACCTACACTTATTATATTATATTATGCACGAACATAAGGTATAAAAGCCATACATGTACATATATATAGCATGCATTAATACTATTTTTGAGCTTGACATATATGAAATATCTTTATGCCAAAATTGAAGTTATCCACTATAGTCGAGACTACAAGTTTTAACCGATACAATCTAAAAATGACGACAGCCTTGTAATTATAAAAGAAACTCGTAGAATATTTAAATCTTTAAATTTAAATCAAAAAAGTTCTACAAGGAGTACCTTTAAATCTTGAAAATGCTTTCCAAGACTGTGTGTTACTGTCTACTCTCGAACTCCACGGGCTTCTAGGCCCCACCTCCAGCCTTCCAAGTTCTACTTCCAACTTTCATATCATTTAGTTGAGCATTGAGCATTGATATTTGTACTAACTTAATACTAACTTAATATTTTTCTTTTTTGTAAAACTTGAAAGTGAAAGTATGGTTGGAATTTGGAAAGTATAATTTTATATAATAATAAGATAAAAGTATTGATATTACTAATTTACTAGTAGTAATTTATAATGAAGTTTTAGTAATTTTGTTGCCCTTCAAAACTGTAATAATATAATGACCTTTTGAAAATTTTATTGTCTTTTAAAAATAAGTTTAAATCATAATTTTACACTTCAGAAAAAACGGTTTACTAAAATTTTTAACTATATTTGACAGTCAAAATGCCTAATGACGGTCATTTTGCCGTCAAATTCCAACATTGGTTCTCGGTGTGGTGGAGCAAGCATCATTGCATTCTGAAGTGGTTATTAAATTTCATGAATGTTACTATTCGTTTCTCCACCACTTATAAGAACTAACTATTAATTAATTAAGTGTTTCATTGTATTGTACTAACTATGCTAACGTGGAAGTTGTCTTGACTTGTGGAGCACGAGCACCCCATATAAGAGGCGATGTATCTATTATAGATCTTGCACTAAAACTCAAGGAGCTCCAAAAACGGTTCATTTTCCTCTCGCAAAGATTCTCCGAATTCATTTTCCAGATCCTCCCAACTAAATTATTTGATTTATCCAAGTCATGAACAACTCTCTCCAATGGCATGGCATGGCATGGCATGTAGGCTCAGCACCTTCATTCCCTTTTATAAACACGTCTAAGCACTTATCCATGAAATGTAACATAGCACGATCGCTATTTGTATGCTCAAATGTTGTATTTATGCACATTTTCGTGATGTGATTGAGAAATTTAGGGTGACAGATGGTTATTGTGAAGCGAATTACGTAATTTCATCCTTTTCATTACTTTTTCCAAGTATAATAATTAATTAATTTTCGTGGAGCTATGCTAATGTGGAAGTTTTCTGGCCACAATAACTTATAAAGCACTACACATCTCAGTCTACGTGTCCATTGTACTTGAGTCTTCATGGTGCATGGTGAATCATGACATCTGTCAAGATGCATGTTTAGCATATACATATTGCTAAATTCACAATCTCTGTAATAAATACCTGCCAGGTAGCACTTGTTTTCCATATCGAAGCGTTAATTATAATAGAGATTAAACCATAATATGAAACCAAAAGGTTTTATAAAATATTGACTTTTCTTTGGAAAAAGCTTTTATGGATAATGAGTTAAAATATTGATTTTTCTTTGGTAAAAAGCTTTTATGGGTATGAGTTGGTGATATTATGTTAAAGGGTTTTAAGGATTAATACTATCATTTACAACAATCTCTTAAATTCCCTTAACTAAGCACACCTACATATAAGTATTTGACACCAAATTAAAACATACCCATAAAAAAATTAAAAACAAATAAATAAATAAAAACTTCATACAAACAAAAGTTTATCTTTTATACACGTGCAATTTAACAACAAGATTTCAATAATTCATGCAATTTTACAACAAGATTTAATAATTCATGTATCATAAAATTTGGTTACACAACATATGAGTATTTGACACCAAATTAAAACAAGCCCATAAAAAGATTAAAAAAGAAAAATAAGTAAGAACCTCATACAAACAAAAGTTTATCCTTTTCTTGCAATCTTACAACAAGATTTCAATAATTTTAAAAACTTAAAAAAGAAAAATAAATAAGAACCTCGTACAAAAAAAAGTTTATCCTTTTCTACATGTGCTATCTTACACCAAGATTTCAATAATCTTACATGTATCATAAAATTTGTTTACACATTTTTAGGCATGGCAACAAGGTTATGAATAAGTAAGAAATATAAGATTTTGATAACAAAGAATTTATAAAAAGTAAATTTAATTAAATTTTATATAAAAGATATTTGTTTTTTATAATTATTTTATTAGAAAATTTGAATTATAAATATATTGGTGTAACCAAATTCATGAAATTTTGCAATATTCTTTGACTTAAAGTGTCAAAAATAATGTAATTAGGAGAAATATTAAATGAATTAATTTATTTTGCCAAAGAATGGAATAAAATAAGAAAGATGATGTAGATTGTTCCAAATTAGAATTGAAGGTATGGTTCCATTTCCATATATGCACTCTCTTAGGATGTGAATAGAAATTTTGAAATTAAGTGTTCAGTCAAGATACTTTGATCGGTGGAGATACTTACCAAAGCATGAATAGCACAAAGATTGAGGGATAGAAGAATGAAAGCCATGAGGCCACCTTCAAAGTGAGCAAGATAAAAGAAAAGTAAAAGCTAAGTATTTACAAAATTTACATTGGGGTTGTCTTTGATTTAAAAAAACAAAGAAGTTGTTGGGATGACCAACATCATTCAACTATTGTTTCGTGGCACTCAATACTGATGTACTTCATTCATATACCACGTAGAACATGAGAGGTCGTGATGCTTGATGCAATGATGATGAGCTCACTATTCTAGCCAACACTAGAATCATTACCTTGAGACTGAGGCTCTAGATGGAATTTACTGGGACTTGAATTCCGACCTTTTTAGTATCGGTAACACAATATACGACTATGTACTCGTCAATAGTCAGTCCTCCACCTACTCCACGAGCCCGCAGATTTACTACCTCGATTCGGCGGGATAGTCCAGTAATGAAGTAGATTTCCTCTACCTCAAGTCTCAAGGGAATTCCATCTAGCATGAATGCCTCTGTGTCTGGATCCCAGTAGTCCACAAACATTTGCAAGAGTTTTGGTTGGGACCTCAAGCCCCCAAGGTTCCAAAATTTGTATAGACCATGCCTTGATAAATATTGTTGAGTGTTTACATCATCGTGAACTGTTCTATCAACATCTTCATGTTCACATTCTCTCCATTCTAGCACCATCCTACCAATTAAACCCAAGAAAATGTGAGTTTTTACCATAAATTTTGATACCCGTAGCGTTACACGCAACTTTTAGTTATGATAGGTGCATATATATGTGGGAAGGCTTTGCTTTGACCGCATATATGCGGACCTATATGCAGCCCGATGATCTATGACCCGCGTGGGTCGTGATCCTATATTTGGGAGTCCAACGTTTGAAAAATCACCACTAAAATTAAAAATTGATGCTAGGATTTTGGTTTAAATTTGAGGCCTTATTCTTTTTATTGTTGTTTTTAATATTAGACATAGCTTGTTGCACAAATAATTGTTCTTGTCAAGAAGGATTATATTGAACCAGGTTGGTTGAGCTAGAGGTGCTTAAACCTATGGAGATGGAGCTACTAATGGGGCGCCAATAAATGATTAATATGGATTTTGGTGTGGCCCACCATACTACAAATTCAAACCTCTGCAAAAGGAAATACTACACGAAGGGGACCATAGTGATGAAGTGCACTAAATATAGAGGTACTAGCTCCTGAATGAGAAGATGAATGGTTTAGGTTATAAGGGCCACTAAGCCAAAATTTAGGTGGAGGTGGCTTCCCATGAGGATTGGGTCCCCGATAATTATTACTGTACATAGAGTAACCATATGGATTCAAGTTGTAAGAGGAACTACCCCCACCATACTGGTTTGTAGAACCATGAGTGATCGATCCTATAACACCGTTAGTGGCATGGGATGCCCCCGACTAATCATGGAATGGATAGAGAATGGGATTGTGAGTTACTTGATCCTGACGCCTGTGGATTTCTTGGCTTGTAGATCCTGGAATATTCATTTGAATTTTTGAGGTCCAACAAGGTCCAAATGCACTATTATGGGAAAAAAACCAAATGGTATGGTAAAACTTTGATTTTTTACTATTTAGTATTAAATATTTTACCCACTTTTTCTATAGTTTGGATTTCTTATTAACTATTTCCAACTGTTTGGGCTAATGTTTTTGTGTAAGGTCTCCTTTTGGTGTGCTTTCGCCGAGACTTTGACTCATTCTTTCCCATGGCAGGTATAACACTAAACTAGCATATAGGATAGGACCACTTTCCACGTGCATTCTTCATTATCCTATGAATATGTCACCTTAACCATAGGTATGAACCCACTTCTTAATGTTAGAGAACCATCATACTACTACTATAAGTGACATTACGTACATGGTAGATATTTCCTAATAATGGGTGCCCTAGTTAGATATCGCTTTGTCATTTGGTACCCATGCTCATCATCCCCCATTAGGTCTGGGAGTCCCTTGTAATCACGACACGCCTTTGAAGAAGAACCTCATATTCTTCCTTAACTTTATGTTGGCTACCTCTTATAGGGACTCTTGTTTTTTATCAAGTTGTAATTGCATTGCATGTGTCCTCTTGTCATATTGAGCCTTATGTTGTCTACCTGCTTAAATTTTATAAGCCATATGGCCCAACTTGTCTCAATTCCATCCAAGCAGAGTCTCTCAATTATCTTTTGCAGCTTGATTATCCCATACCCAAAGGAGAAATCCCTCTGAGTGTCCTTATCCTGCATATGCTTCCTTCCATTGAGCATATGTATGTTCCATTGCTTGGAACTAGTTTACTTTCCAATGACACTTGTTTCCTCTTCATTTTACTATAAGCAATTTTATTCTTTTTCAAGCTTCCTAACATGAAAACGACAAAAAAAAAATCATAAAACATAAAAATTTGGATGAGAAATGATATTACTTTCTATTGGCAGTTTTCGTGTTGCCTTCAAACATAACACAATATGTGAGTCCATTCATAATTGGTTGGGATTTTATAATGGTATTAGGAATTGTACTCATTTTTGGAGTTTTCTATACCGACTGGTTATGCTTCTAGTCACTATGGATCCTTTGTTGATGCCTCTCGTGTCACAGAGTTGTCCTAGTTTGAATTTTGAGTTTGTGTTTCCTATGTGTCTCCATATTCCTTATGCTCTTGTTTGAAGCAAGTCTTTATCCTGAGTTGGTCGTTCCTCAATTATATTACCTCTGCATGTCGGCCATTCACGATACATTTGTTACTGGTTCACACACATATTATTCGTCCTAGTTCTTCCAAATTATCCAACATTGTTGTGTTCCTCATTTTGGTTGATGGGGGATGCCTTAATGCCCTCCTTCCAACGGATTCCATTCCATCGAATCCAGATCATTTATTCTAGAATAGGGATCTAGATTCCATTGAGTTCCTTCAGGATTACAGTCATCAGTGGCAGTTCTCTCGCAATTAGTATATTTGGGAATACATCAATGTCCCCTGAACGATGGATTTTTTTGAGTGTTCAACCTCAACACATCTATTCACACTTGTTTGAATGCACTCTATACCTTGATTCCCATTATAATTATCGGTGGGATGTCTCACGTCTGTTAACGGTATACATCAATGACCGGTAATCAGACGATGGTACATCATGTTCAACCCCAACACCTTTATTCATGTGATGGGACATGTACTAGCGGTGATTTGTGTAGAAGACCTCCAAATTTGGTGGCATTCCATATATGTTACCCACTTGATCGTTCCAGTATTTATGATATTTCAGTTCTCATGACCATATTTCAGTATACATTCTAATGTCTTCATTCAGTATGGAGACCTTACTTCACTGTATATTATACGTGGAGATGGCCACTCATGACATATGTTTATTATGCCTATTCATGGCCATTGTACTGTTATCTATCCGAGACTTCTATGTATACATCATATCTGCAGTCATATGTAGAGATCTATCATTGTATTATACTGATGAGTGGTTGATTCTTCCACCTAGTTCTTCATTACTCCACTCCTGCATCTGTTAGATTGTATTTCAGCCATCGTGTACCCCTCTGACCTTACACATTAGGGGGAATATTTTATAGAATAATTTTCCACACCTGATCCATCATGATTTGATGGCCTTTCCATGTCCCTATGCAGACTCACTTTATCCCATTTTCTCACTATTACCCTGATTCTCTAGTTGAACCCCTAAAAATACATTTTTAAATATACACATGGCTCACTAATTTACAACCCCTGTATACTTATCTTGCACCACTGTCACCTGCGTACATCAGATTTTATGATAAAAAAAAATATTTGGAGTTTTCCCCATCAAGTAATGGATGAATTGATCCTTGTCCTTCCATATGCCTGGAAACGCTCTGATTCGACCCTTCATTTCCTATTTAGGGGTTATACATTGAGCCATTGTGAAGCATTGGAGGGAGATAATTTTGGAGAGTAAAGAGATTATAGTGAAATTGTGCCCCATTCTTATAAACCCGAGTCTACTTCCCTTTGTCCGTAAAGAAGCCATTACTGCTCTTTCACAATATTTCATTTTCCTTTATGAGCTTTCCATTGTATGGAGTATTGAAGTGGCGGAGGACCAGGTGGATGGAATCGGTTTCTCAATTTCGACAAGGTGTCGACATAGGTTTTCATTTGTATATTTGTTTATATTAATAGAAATATCCATTTCTTGTCCATTTTCATGTGTAAATATGATCCTTTGTATCCATGGATGTAATTACTTTGTATACACGATTAAATTGAATATGCTGTAGATTAGACTCTAACACTTTATATATCATGCTTGTATATCTCTTTGTTATTGAGGACGAAGTGTAGGGACAAGGTTATTTGAAATCTCAACGCGGATCTTCTTCAAACATCCAATTAAAGGTACGATTCTTATCCCTTAGTGTTAGTTTCATTTATATATATAGAATTCCTGAGAATGGATTGATTTATTGTGTCATATTGTCTGTTGTGGTCCACCCCAAGCCATAGGAAGTTTTTATCCGTAACACAGGTTCTTAACTCTCATCTTATTATTTGTTTCTCCTCCTTGTCATGATTGTAACTGCACATAACTAACTCTGTATTCTATCCCTTTCCATACCATCCCTGACAACAGTGCCAAAACCTATAGAGAAATTATATGCCAATAATTTCCCAATATCCAATTGTCATCCTGGGATGTAAACTTGTGGCAGATGGACACTATCTGTGTAGAGCTAGTTTTTCAAGAAGTTAATTGTACCTTCTAACTAAGCTTTAAATTAAAACCTAATGCTTTAGAAATAAAATTCATCCACACAATAGATTTTGAAATGTAGTTCAAAGCATAAGATTCATTCAATGTAGGTAATCCTTGGAAATTGTCCAGGTACTGATAATCTTACTACAATTATACTGCTTATCAATACAGAGCTTCATTGATCAAATGGTAAATCTTATGACTTTGGTAATGAAAAAAAAATCACATTAAAAATCCTGAAAAATTCCAGTTACTCTATATGTAACTAGTCTCAACCAAGTATAGGTGCTACTAATATCATGCAGATAAGTACTCTGCTCAGTAGTACAATGTTGTGTATATTGTTAAGTCCTTTCATTTTAACTAAAACTCAATCTGATCAAAATCTTAAAACTAGGAGTTGAAAATAATTTAAGTTATCCTAAGATTAATTCTGGAAGATATAAACAAGATTAAGGTCTAACCAGTGTGCACATAATCTAATGTTGTAAACCCAAACTCGATGATTAAACAAGTTACAAGATTTTATCCTTTCTGTGATAAAATCAATTTCAGAATTATAGATCACACACTTTAAATAACCTTTTATGCCATCAATATCATATCTAATCAACAAGACAAAATAAATATACTTACAAAAAAACACAACTAGTAGTTTTGTATCTCTTGAAGGGGGCCTTCCTTCGCAAGCTACAGACTATGTAGCACATATAATTAAAATTTCAAAGCATCAAAGCATCATAGGACCATTAAACATGATATGACCACAATAGATGAGAGCAATAATATTCGATTTATTGGATGTTATTGTCCAATCCATACAAGTTACAACATGGTATTTATACATCGTACATCCATTGGACATGATGAAATCATATCTCCAAATGGAGAATTCAAAATTTACAAATTTAGACACAATCCACCAAATATGGAAATTCATCATTTTGGGCAGATTTGCATTATTCCCCCTATGATATCTCTCAATATTTTTTGAATGTTGAGAACTCGATTTAGCTTGAAAATTTTTCCATACTAGAAGAAAAACCCAGGTCTGGTCTCCATACTGAAAGAAGACATCTGGTACATGATAAGGTACATTGCTATGATATGAGAACTAAAATCCCATAGGTACTGTCACAATCAAGGTTGTAGAATATATGCAATTCCACCATAATCTAAGGTCTTCTACACAAATTGTCGATGGTACATGTCCCATCACATGAATAAAGGTGTTGAGGTTGAACATGATGAAACATCATTTGATTATCAGTCATTGATGTATGTTGTTAACAGACATGAGACAACCCACATATGATGAAAATAGGTGTCAAGGTACTGAGTGCAATAAAAAAGTGTAAATAAAGGCGTTGAGTTCGAACACTTGAAGAATACATCAAGCAGAGGACATTCATTTATTCCCAATTTGGTGATGGGGATAGAAATTATCATTGATGACTACAAGTCTCAAGGAACTCAACTGAATCTAGATCCCAATTCCAAAATTATTGATCAAAATTCGATGGAATGGAATCTGATGGAAGGAGGGCATTAAGGCATCCCCCATAAACCAACATGATGTACATAACACAGATGAATGATTTGAAAGAACTCAAATGAGAAATATGTACATGAACCAGTAACCACGAGCATCTCTCGTGCATACCAGATACAAGTAGCATGCAAAGAGACCCTTTGAACAACAACTAATGATGAAAACTACTGACATAGGTGAGGAAACCACCAATAGGGTCTAATGGAATCCAATACATGACAAAAATACCAATGTGTTAATAGATTTCTTGTCGCCAAACAAAATAGAAACCACTTAGTCAATGACCAATGATGAGGTGTCAGATGTTGAGTTCAAGGTCACTTACCAATGATGAAAGTAGGCCCAGGGTGCCAGGTAGTGCCACAATTGTATAATCTATTGGGAGTGGTTGACATGCAGAGTCAAGATAACTGAGGAATGGCCGACTCAAGATAGATTCCTTCGAACAAGATCACGATCCAGATGGAGACACTTATGCATCATAGACTCAAATGTGCAAACTGGGTGTGACATCTCCAAAAATTCACAAAAATTTAAATTTTTCTATGACATTTAATGCTAGATCATAGCCAGAATGTTAGTTTATTAACTAAATTTAGTTTTATTTAACATGTAGTTTACCATACAAGCCATCAAGAGAAAACTTAGGAGTTAATTCCTTTTGATTAACAGTAACTAAAAGGCTATAGAAAATTTTACTTACTAACTTGTAAGTCACATGTCACTAACCATATTCAACCTAGATTGATTTTCAGATTTGAATAAAAGTTTAATAGAGTTTAAGAGTTCCAAATTATCGAATTCAGATCATTGATTTGTTTGTAAGAATGTGTATGATTCTAATGGTTGCTTTCTTTTCTTACTGAAGGGGCTTGAGATTAGCCCGAGGCTTACTTAACTTTTCTTAAAGCTAACGCACATCCGATGCTTGTACAAGATTCACAGGTAAAACTTCCTTCCAGGTTTACAATGTAAGACATTAAACATGGAAGACCAACGAGTAAGATAGAAAAGATCCTTAAACTCTATTTAATGTCTAAATGGTCAAAGTGGAAGAGTTCCTATGCCTATAGCAAAGACTACTCTACCTAGGTAACACTTTGAGTTGATAGCGTGATTATTTGTTCTACCCATTTGAATTATATGATTGATGGTATAAGATTACCCAAATGTGCATTTTGTTATTTTTGGTACTAGAAGCCCTAATACCTTCCAAATGACTTTTAACTATGCATTTTATCCAGGATAACCCTAGAAATTTCTATTCCCTAGAATTATCATTACTATTTTTATTCAGCAGTTAGATATAAACTACAATTATAACAAATCTAGCCTAGGTATATAACCCTTGCACAAAGTAATAACTAGATCCTAACTAGAACTTCAAAATGCATAAAATAATAACTAAAACTAGCTCAAAGCTTCAACCTGTCAAACCATAACTTGTTTAATTGTAAACAAAAGTAATATTATTACTTTTCATTTAGTAATTTGTATAATGTTTTAACCAAAAGTCATGGTGTTGTTTTTTTACATATAACGTAGGCTCCAAACTATATCCAATGAATATAATATTTCAATGTAGTGGATTCCACATGGTGGATGACCGTTTGATGAAGGGTTTTGGGTGCTAAACCCTATGCAAAGGCATTCAAAACCTTACCCTAACACTCGTTGGGTTTCATGAGTTGTTTTGTTGTTTTTGGAAAGGAGGAATAGGCCGATAGGACTTCGGCCTTTTAGGGTCTCTGCAGAAGTCGTTGTTCTTGACTTGGCTGTGACATTTAGCGAGTTTGTTACCCCAGTTCTTTGCCATTGATGTTTCCTTCAAGCTTCAGTGTTTAACTAGTTTTTACTTTCATTTTCCTGAGGCATTAACCAGGATGGAAGCTCTGGTTTTTCGCCATGACTGAGAGCTCAACATTTACAATAGTCACTTATGGTTTTCCCATGGCGTTAGTGGGTTTAAAGCTTTGGTTCTTCACCAATGTTGCTTCTTCAAACTCCATGCTAATTCGGGTAAGTCGTAACGAAACCCTCATGCATTTTTCTTTTTATTTTATTTTAAAACTCAACAATTTATTAAACAATTCTAAGTATTTGTTGTTTGAAGTAGGAAAAAAATATACAGTTTAAGGTTTGAAGACTAAGAATTGAATGGTATGAGCACGATAGGTTCGGGTAAGCCTCGGTCCCAACCTTGAGGTACCCTTCATCGTTGGTGTGTCTACGGTGATACCACTGGTTCTTGTAGAATGATGCTACGTGTTTAGAATACTTATGGCAAAAAATGTTTTTTTGTTCTGGATTTATGTTGGAGGATGTATGGCCATTCTTTAAGATAACCCTTAGGGTTTTATGAATGAGCTATGAATCTTAATGGCATTTGAGGGTAAAATTAAATTGTTCCAAGGTTTTTAAGTTTGTTTGTTTAAACTGTAAAACATTATGTGAAACTTCCTCAGACTTTTTCTCATCTCTGTAACTCTTTCGTGGCTTCGAGTAAGATAAGACATTTTGGTTTTAAGTGTTGAACCAAATGGCGACTGTATTGGTTAGATTTTGGATAATTTGAAGACTCTCTTTATAAATATTGTGTTTCTAAGAGGCAGAGCTTATGGCCGTAATGTAAATATTTAATAGTATTTATTTTCCTTTTGTAAATTTTGGTTGTGTAATGCATTATGTTTTGTAAACAATAGACTTCTGTTAAGACAATATTTGGTGGTAATTTCTTCTCTAGCTGCGAAATGGTTTAAGCCATGGGTAAATTTAATGGTTTGAAAATCTAATGGTGCAAATGATACCGTAAGGAGTAACCTAGGGTTTTGGTTTTTATTAAGCAGTTTTGAGTTTTAGATTAGTTGATTATCTTCTGATTTTGAATATTTTTATAATAATTAGGCTATCTACATATATTCGATTTGTTTGGTATAAAGAATAGTTAAAATGTAAAAATATTCCATTTTTGGTTTGAAGAGCTGGAAATTTACCCTATTTCATAAATAGCTTCTGTTATGAATAAGAAAGTTTATATTTAAAAGAGTAGGGTTTAGAAGCATAGTTTTCAACGTTAATAATAGTGTTATTTTTATATTGAAAGTTTACAGTTTGTTTCCTAAGTACTATAATACAATAGGTATTAAAGTTTCAGTCTAATGATTGTTCATTATGAACTTACTGTGTTGAGGTTAAAAAAGAAATAGTTTGGGGTTTAATTGTGCATTATTTATTATAATATAACTAGAATACTTGTTTATGATATAGGTAATAAAGCATTAGAATAATGAATGGTTTTTCTTTTTTAAGTATAAATTAATAGTTGTATTACAATAATTATTATTGTATTATATTATACACAGTTTAAAGACTGTGTGACAAAAGCTTACTATAAAGACTCTATATAATATTCATAGAGGTTTTTATATAAAAGAAAGAGTTCTAGAAAAGGATTATTATGATACCTAACTAAAATAATCAGTAAAAGCTTCCAATGTTAAAGCACTTTCAAATCATCTTATCCATGTATAATCATTCCTGATTACCTCTAAACAAACCTTCTGTACTAGAGTACTTCATCGTAAGATGAGTGGAAAAATACAGAAAGGAATTTTACTCATTAAGCAGTCTTATCTAATTCTAGTCTCATTTATTCAGATAAACATATACAAGTAAACCTTCCTGAGTAAATTTGCATACTTAAGCATTCTATTAACAGATTCAAAATATCTAAGTAATAACAGAAAAACTAAACATGAATGCTTCATTCCAGTAAATTGCTTAAACATAAATAAACAAGATAATACAATGGAAGCTAGTAATTTGTAGAAGAGACAAACAACCTAAGGAGCCCGTTCCCCCCAACCTTTTCCTGAAGATATCTCAACTTCTTGTCTTAGGACCCCCGAGGATGTCCACAGATCCACCAGGATGAAAGCATTGTGTGAAGAAATGGGATTAAATACCCCTGCAACTCAACAAAAATACTTTACAACAGTACTTCTGTCCTCAGCAGTAAAGAACTCAGCTATCAAGCTACACTAGTTCTGAAAGCATTCTTAACACTCAAACCACTTCTAACTTTTCTTTCATCGAATCTCTTGTGCTCCTTTTTCAACTTCAGAAATTTCACAAGGTAAAGAATTAATAGCCTCCTGCTGAATTCGATGGATATATATATGCATGCATAGGTATTTTTCGTTAGTTTTTTAATCAATGAGCCACCTTCTATGTTCCACTTTCTTGGGGAACATGACCGCAAAATTAGGGAAGTTCCCCCCTGCAACAACTAGAAGTGGTCGAGGATGCTTCCATGTGTCAGTTTGCTCTCACCCCAGTCTATTCCTCCTAGTGGGTTAGTGGAAACTCATTCAACAACCTCCTTAGTATATTTGTCTCATATTTTATTTATTAAGTAATAAAATATTCAACATAATTAATTACAATCATCCCTGACCCCACTTGGTCAATAGTCATAAAATTTACAATAAAAATAAAATATAATGTTTTCTTAAACATAAAATGTTATTGAGTTGGGGTACGTGACATAAACCCCCCCTTAAGTCCAACATCGTCCTCGATGTTTCTTTATTCATCATCCTCAGAGCTGCCTTAGTACATAATTGGATATGTTTCCTGCATATGACTCTCCATTTCCCAGGTTGCTTCTTCTGCACTAAGGTGCTTCCATTGCACCTTCACCTGTCTAATGGTGCGATTCCGAAGTAGGATTTTCCTCTTGTCAAGGATACAGTTCGTTTCTACCAAAAAATCTCCTTCGGGATCCACCTACACATCATTCCAATTTATCACATGAGTAGCATCATGTACATATCTTCTTAAGACAAAAATATGGAAAACATTATGAACTTTAAGATTCGGTGGTAAGGGCAATTGGTATGCCACCGGTACAACTTTGGACAATATTTCTAAAGGCCTACAGTACCTGGGTGCTAGCTTAGAAAAACTCCCTAATTTTAAGGAGATTTTTTTAGGTTTTACCTTAATGAAAACATGTTTCCCACCTGAAACTCTTTCTGAGTTCGTTTAAGATCCGCTTGACTCTTTTGTTTGTCTTGTGCAACCTTCAAATTACCTTGTACCTACTTCATAGTTAATTCTATTTCCTTTAATAACTCAGGTCCTAGTATTAACATGTCAACATGGTTACTCCATGAGATGGGAGTATTGCATTTTATGCCATACAAAATTTCAAATGGTATGAATTTTGATGAAGCTTGGTAATGGTTGTTGTATGCAAACTCAACCAAGTGTAAGTAGTCCTCCCATTTACTTGGTTTTTCTCTAACATACATCCTTAACATATCTTCCAAGATCTGATTTACCTTTTCTGTTTGCCCATCCGTTTGCAGATGAAAAGATGTACTGAAATTTAAAGTAGTATTTAAACCCTTAAATAAATATTTCCAGAAGTTTCCCATGAATTTAGAGTCTCGATCATAAATTATAAATTTTGGTATTCCATGCAAATGAAGAATTTTTTTCATAAATATTTCAACAATATTAGCATCCTTATGAGTGGTCTTTACTGGTATAAAATGGGCCTCCTTACTGAGTTTGTCAACAACTACCATTATCGAATCAGTCTGGTTCTGATTTTTAGGCAAACCTTTAATGAAATTAATGTTGATTATTTCCCATTTTAAGCTATGGATTGGTAATGGTTGTAATAAATTGGTTGGATGCCGATGTTTAGTCTTAACTTGTTGACATTTAAAACATCTAGTAATTTATTCTACCAACTCATTCTTCATATTCGACCATAAGTAATCTTTCTGTAACATAGTGATTGTCTTTTGATAGCCAAGGTGTCCAGAATAAGGACTTTTATGTATCTCATCTAAAATCCACAACTTAACTTTAGGTACGTTAGGTATATACAGTCTATTTTTATAAAGTATTAACCCTTTTTCATTTAGACTGTAACCTGTTTTTTAACTTTCAGTTACATTTTCTGCCACTTTAGCTTGCAATTTTTGGTAATTTTCGTCCAATTTTACTCCTTCGAGCTGATATTCTAAATTTGTTTTATAAGTACTGATTGTGGCCATAAAATTTAATCTTAAATTTCTGCTCAAAGCATTAGCTACTTTGTTTTCCTTCCCCTTGATATGTTGGATCTCAAAATCATATTCGCTAAAAAAAGATAGGCCCCCTAGCTTTCCTTGCATTTAAATTTGGTTGGTCCAACAGATACTTTAAACCCTTATTATTCGTCATTAAAATAATTTTTCTCCCGATCAAGTGATGGCGCCACATCTTTAATGCATGTATCACGACATCCAATTCTAGATCATAAGTAGCGTAATTTTTCTCATGAATTTTAAGTTTCCTGGACTCGTACGCTATGAAGTGTCCTTCTTGAGTTAACACCCCACCAAGGCCATCGTTGCATGCACTAGTGCATACAAAAATAGGATTCACAATTCTTAAAATGGGTGCAGTAGTTAACAATTCTTTTAATTTCTTAAAACTCTCTTCACATTTTTTATCCCAAACAAATTTCTTCCCTTTATTATGTAGAGAAGTTATGGGATTCACGATCCTTGAGAAACTCTCAATGAACCTTTGACAATTCCCATTGATCCCCATGATTGACCGTACATTAGTCACATCCTCTTGGACCGTTCATTCATTAATTTCTTGTATCTTATCTAAGTCAACCGGGATCCCATGTTTAGTTATTACGTGACCCAAGTATTGTATTTTATCTTTGAAGAAGTCGCATTTACTGAACTTGGCATAAAGCTGATGTTCCCTTAACACTTGTAAAATGATTTTTAAATGTTCTTCGTGCTCTTCTCTAGTCTTAGAATATATTAGAATATCATCAATAAAAACTACTATAAACTTGTCTAGATATTTATGTAATACGTTTTTCATTAAACACATGATGACTGTTGGGGCATTAGTTAGACTGAATGACATGACAATGAACTCATAGTGACCATATCGAGTCCTAAAATTTGTCTTGAAAATATCCTCATCCTTAATCCCGACTTGATGATAAACGAACCTTAAGTCAATTTTTGAAAATATTGTTGCTCCACGTAACTAATCAAACATATCATCTATGTGGGGCAACGGGTATCTATTTTAAATTTCATCTTATTAAGCTGACGGTAGTCAATGTATAATCATAGAGTATCGTCCTTCATTTTAACAAAAATGACCGGTGCTCCCCAAGGAGACACACTTGGTATTATATACTTTTTATCCATCGGTTCTTTTAATTGTGATTTTAGTTCATTAAGCTCCAGGATGTTCATCTGGTAAGGAGATTTTGAGTTAGGAACCGCACCAGGTACTAGCTCAATTATGAAGTCCAGCTCCCTTTTCGGAGGCAATCCAGGAATTTCCTCTGGAAATACATCCGAATAACCTCTTAGAAGTGGTATATCTTCTTATTTTAGTTTGTCTTCTTTATTATTGTGTTCTTCATTAGTTATAGTTACAACAAAAGCTGTAAACCCTTTCTGAACAACCCTTTTTAGCTGTAAGGAAGAAATCTGTCTGATTGCTATTTTCCTAGGGATTTCTTTTACTTTCACCATTTATTCTTCGTTATTTAAATAGGTAACAGTTTGATCAAAACAATTTAACACTACTCGATGTTGTTCCAACCAATCCATTCCAATTAATACATCATAGGATCCTAATGGAAGTACATTCAACTTTACAGAAGTTTCAAACTGATTCATAAATAATGTACAGTCTTTCACAAAATCAATTACTTTTCTTTTTGCTCCTGTAGCTAATTGAACCAACCATGACTTCACAAATTTCTCTACTGGTAGTTTACTTTTCTCTACTAAACTGGGAGAGACATAACTCAGGCTAACCACTGGGTCAATTAAAATAGAAATAGGTTTATGGTTCAGCATACCTTCTACTTCCACCATGGAAGTCTGATATTCAACCTGCTTGTTTTCCAGCATTGCATTGATCCTGGGCATCCCTCTTGCTAAATCACCAACCGTTGTTTCTTCCTACACAACATGAATGTTGTTGAAGGTATTCTTTTTGTTAGGACAGACTGATGCATAGTGAGGTCCCTGGCATTCCCAACATTTTATCAGTTCCTTATGTTCATTGTTTTTAACATAATTACTGTGATTATTTGTAAATTCTTTCTTTCTTGGGATAATAGGATTTTGCTATGGGTTACCTTTTGAATTAATTCCTTGAAATTTTCTGTTAGGAACATTGTGTGAGTTATTATGCCCAAAATTACGATTAGGTGTGAAAATTTTGTTCCTTTATTCAAAATTATTATTAGGCCTTTTTGTTTTCCAGTTTGGCATGTTCTCCCTTTTCTGGTTCTGCTCATAGAAGAAATTTTCTTTTCGCATGGCCTCTTCAAGGGTTTTGGGATTATCATATTAAATTTTGTCCTTAATATGAAAAGGTAAACAACTCAGAAACTTCGATCATCGAGAAGGTGGTAGGATTGTATCATCCTTGAACTTCGGTTCAGAATGGATCCAGTGACTTTGGTACTCAAGAACGTGTGTTGATCCTGTAATTCCTAGAGGAAGGATTGTTTGAGTTCCACAACTGTGTTGATCCCATAATTCCGAAAGGAAGGATCATTAGGAACTCCGTAAAGACCTAAATCCCATAATTCTGAAAGGAAGGATCATTGACTTGATCCCGTAATTCCAATAGGAAGGATTGTCTGAGTTCCACAGATGTGTT